>JAODAL010000023.1:0-97500 GCA_025379985.1 Phyllomedusa bahiana
CTTTACCCCCCCCCGGCACCCACCTCCCCCTCCCCCCGTCCCCCTTCCACCCTGGCACCCCCCCCCCCACTCCCCCCTGTACCCTCCTCACCCTGGCCCCTCCCCTCCCCGTACCCCCCCTCACCCTGGCACCCACCACCCCACTGCTCCCCTGTGCCCTCCTCACCCGGGCCCCCCACTGCTGCCCTGTACCCTGGCACCTACCTCCCCACTGCCCCCCTGTACCCTCCTCACCCTGGCACCCACTGCTCCCCTGTACCCTCCTCACCCTGGCACCTACCCTCCCCTGTACCCTCCTCACCCTGGCACCCTCCTCACCCTGGCACCTGTACCCCACTGCCCCCCTGTACCCTCCTCACCCTGGCACCTACCCTCCCCTGTACCCTCCTCACCCTGGCACCCACCTCCCCACTGCCCCCCTGTACCCTTCTCACCCTGGCACCCACCTCCCCACTGCTCCCCTGTGCCCTCCTCACCCTGGCACCCACTGCTCCCCTGTACCCTCCTCACCCTGGCACCCACCTCCCCACTGCCCCCCTGTACCCTCCTCACCCTGGCACCCACCTCCCCACTGCTCCCCTGTACCCTCCTCACCCTGGCACCCACCTCCCCACTGCCCCCCTGTACCCTTCTCACCCTGGCACCCACCTCCCCACTGCCCCCCTGTACCCTCCTCACCCTGGCACCTACCCTCCCCTGTACCCTCCTCACCCTGGCACCCACCTCCCCACTGCTCCCCTGTGCCCTCCTCACCCTGGCACCCACTGCTGCCCTGTACCCTGGCACCTACCTCCCCACTGCCCCCCTGTACCCTCCTCACCCTGGCACCCACTGCTCCCCTGTACCCTCCTCACCCTGGCACCCACCTCCCCACTGCCCCCCTGTACCCTCCTCACCCTGGCACCCACCTCCCCACTGCCCCCCTGTACCCTCCTCACCCTGGCACCCACCTCCCCACTGCTCCCCTGTGCCCTCCTCACCCTGGCACCCACTGCTCCCCTGTACCCTCCTCACCCTGGCACCTACCTCCCCACTGCCCCCCTGTACCCTCCTCACCCTGGCACCCACTGCTCCCCTGTACCCTCCTCACCCTGGCACCCACCTCCCCACTGCCCCCCTGTACCCTCCTCACCCTGGCGCCCCCCTGTACCCTCCTCACCCTGGCACCCACTGCCCCCCTGTGCCCTCCTCACCCTGGCACCCACCTCCCCACTGCTCCCCTGTGCCCCCCTCACCCTGGCACCCAGTTCCCCACTGCTCCCCTGTGCCCTCCTCACCCTGGCACCCACCTCCCCACTGCTCCCCTGTGCCCCCCTCACCCTGGCACCCACCTCCCCACTGCCCCCCTGTACCCTCCTCACCCTGGCACCCACCTCCCCACTGCTCCCCTGTACCCTCCTCACCCTGGCACGCACCTCCCCACTGCTTCCCCAGCACCCTCACCCTGGCACCCACCTCCCCACTGCTCCCCTGTGCCCTCCTCACCCTGGCACCCTCACCCTGGCACCCACCTCCCCATTGCTCCCCTGTGCCCTCCTCACCCTGGCACCCACCTTCCTGGGCTGCTCCCCTGTGCCCAGCACCCTCACCCTGGCACCTACCTCCCCGGGCTGCTCACATGGGGCAGAGGAGCTGCTTAAGAAATGCAGCAGTGCCAGGGGCTGCGGTTTATATCCACAAAACCTGGGTTGTGTCTCATCATGGGCAGTGCCAGCTCCTCCAGCAGGTGCCAAGGTCTTTAGGGTTCATTCATATCCCTAGGATGTATCAGGTGTATACTGTGAGCAGTGCCAGCTCCACGTCTAGGTGCCAGGGTCTTCAGGGCTCATTCCTAACACTAAGATATCTTGGGTCTCTACTGTGGGCAGTGCTAGCTCCAGATGCCAGGGTGTTTAGGGTTCATTCATATCACTAGGATGTATTGGGTCTATACTGCGGGCAGTGCCCACTCATGCTGCAGGTGCCAGGATCTACAGGGCTCATTCATGTCACCGAGACCTTTGTTGTATCTCCACCTCGGGCAGTGCCAGCTCCACCTGCAGGTGCCAGGGTCTTCAGGACTGATTCATATCACTAAGATGTATCGGGTCTATACTGCGGGCAGTGCCAGCTCATCCTGCAGGTGCCAGGGTCTACAGGGGTCACTTATGTCACTGAGACCTGTGTTGTGTCTCCACCTCGGGCAGTGCCAGCTCCAGATGCCAGGGTCTTTAGGGCTCATTCCTACCACTAGGTTGTATCGGGTCTACACTGTGGGCAATGCCCGCTCGTCCTGCAGGTGTTGTGGCTCCAGTGCCAGCATTCCTTGTATGGACATTAGTAGTAGTAGTATTGATGATGGGAGTAGTAATCCCACAGTTATCAAGGAAGGAATCGTCGGTTTTCTGCACATTCCACAATACAAACAGTGCGGAGGGTGATGTGTGTAGACGGGTGACACAGCGGGCGCCGGCAGAGGAAGGAACCTGGAAGGCTGCCCAGAAGCTCCGGTGCCCTGGGGGCGACCCAGGTTATACTGTTTGATGTAATAGATGTATAACAATGAGATGTGGGTGTCACATAGTAACAGCTGCTTCTCTTTAGCCATTGACCGCCCCATGCTCATCAGGAGGTGCCTGCACCCACTACAGGTGGCATCTGCTGGGCATGAGAAGGCGCTCGCTGCCCGGCAGGGTTTTTAAACCATAAATTTCTGATTTTTTTTAAATTTTTTTATTCAGATTAAGAATGGCAGAAAAATTCAAGATTGAAAGCCCCAATGTGCGATACTTGAAGGATCTCATAGAAGCGGATTACAGCTACGACACCACCCAGGTGTATGAGGAGCACGGAGTCACCAAGGTAAAGGGTCACGGAACATGGGCGACCACACAGTACAGAGCGTTACAAGGAAAGAGCGGCTGTGCGGGGACGGGAGACTCCACATGTATTGTGTTTTTAATGGCGCCTCATTGCCCGAACCGCGTCCTCTGTCGCCTACTCTTCTCGTCGCCCGCGTCCTCTGTCGCCTCCTCCTCTCGACGCCCGCCCTCCTCTGTCGTCGCCGCCGCCTCCTCTCGACGCCCGCCTCCTCTGTCGCCTACTCTTCTCGTCGCCTGGGCCCGTGTCCTCTGTCGCCTCCTCCTCTCGTCGCTCGTGTCCTCTGTCGCCTCCTCCTCTCGTCGCTCGTGTCCTCTGTCGCCTCCTCCTCTCGTCGCTCGTGTCCTCTGTGTCCTCCTCCTCTCGTCGCTCGTGTCCTCTGTCGCCTCCTCCTCTCGTCGCTCGTGTCCTCTGTCGCCTCCTCCTCTCGTCGCACGTGTTCCTCTGTTGCCTCCTCCTCTCGTCGCTCGTGTCCTCTGTCGCCTCTCCTCCTCTCGTCGCTCGTGTCCTCTGTCGCCTCCTCCTCTCGTCCCCGTGTCCTCTGTCGCCTCCTCCTCTCGTCGCTCGTGTCCTCTGTCGCCTCCTCCTCTCGTCGCCCGTGTCCTCTGTCGCCTACTCTTCTCGTCGCCCGGGTCCTCTGTCCCCTCCTCCTCCTCGTCGCCCGGGCCCGGGTCCTCTGTCGCCTCCTCTTCTCGTCGCCTGGGCCCGCATCCTCTGTCGCCTCCTCCTCTCGTCGCCCGTGTCCTCTGTCGCCTCCTCCTCTCGTCGCCCGGGCCCGTGTCCTCTGTCACCTCCTCTTCTCGTCGCCCGAGCCCGCGTCCTCTGTCGCCTCCTCATCTCGTCGCCCGAGACCGCGTCCTCTGTCGCCGCCGCCTCCTCTCGACGCCCGCCTCCTCTCGACGCCCGCCTCCTCTCGACGCCCGCCTCCTCTGTCGCCTACTCTTCTCGTCGCCTTGGCCCGTGTCCTCTGTCGCCTCCTCCTCTCGTCGCTCGGTCCTCTGTCCCCTCCTCCTCCTCGTCTCCCGTCCTGTCCCCTCCTCCTCTCGTCCGCCGTGTCCTCTGTCGCCTCCTCCTCCCGGCGCTCGTGTCCTCTGTCGCCTCCTCCCCTCGTCGCTCGTGTCCTCTGTCGCCTCCTCCTCTCCTCGCTCGTGTCCTCTGTCGCCTCCTCCTCTCGTCGCTCGTGTCCTCTGTCGCCTCCTCCTCTCGTCGCTCGTGTCCTCTGTCGCCTCCTCCTCTCGTCGCGCGGGTCCGCTGTCGCCTCCTCCTCTCGTCGCTCGTGTCCTCTGTCGCCTCGCTCCTCCTCGCTCGCCCGTGTCCTCTGTCGCCCTACTCTCTCGTCGCCCGGTCCTCTGTCCCCTCCTCCTCCTCGTCGCCCGGGCCCGGGTCCCTCTGTCGCCTCCTCTTCTCGTCGCCTGGGCCGCATCCTCTGTCGCCCTCCTCCCTTCCCGTCTGTCGCCCGTGCTCCTCTGTCGCCGTCCCTCCTCTCGTGCGCCCGAGCCCGTTCCTCTGTCGACCGTCCTCTTCTCGTCGCCCGAGCCCGCGTCCTCTGTCGCCTCCTCTTCTCGTCCGCCCGAGGCCCGCGTCCTCTGTCGCCCCGCCTCCCTCTCGACGCCCGCCTCCCTCTCGACGCCCGCCTCCTCTCGTACGCCCGCCTCCTCTCGCGCCCCGCTCCTCTGTCGCCGCCGCCTCCTCATCTCGCCCGCCGCCTCCTCTCGACGCCCGCCTCCTCTCGACGCCCGCCTCCTCTCGACGCCCGCCTCCTCTGTCGCCGCCGCCTCCTCTCGACGCCGCCGCCACCGCTCGACGCCCGCCTCCGCTCGACGCCCGCCTCCTCTCGACGCCCGCCTCCTCTCGACGCCCGCCTCCTCTCGACGCCCGCCTCCTCTCGACGCCCGCCTCCTCTGTACGCCCGCCTCCTCTCGACGCCCGCCTCCTCTCGACGCCCGCCTCCTCTCGACGCCCGCCTCCTCTCGACGCCCGCCTCCTCTCGACGCCCGCCTCCTCTCGACGCCCGCCTCCTCTCGACGCCCGCCTCCTCTCGACGCCCGCCTCCTCTCGACGCCCGCCTCCTCTCGCCTCGCGCCACCTGTCGACGCCCGCCTCCTCTGTCGACGCCCGCCTCCTCTCGACGCCGCCGCCTCCTCTCCACGCCCGCCGCCTCTGGCGCCGCCCCGCTCTCTCTGTCGCCCCGCCTCCTCTGTCGCCCGCGCTCCTCTGTCGCCGCCGCCTCCTCTGTCGCCGCCGCCTCCTCTGTCGCCGCCGCCTCCTCTGTCGCCGCCGCCTCCTCTGTCGCCGCCGCCTCCTCTCTCGCCGCCGCCTCCTCTGTCCCGGCCTGCCGCCGCTCCTCTCTGTCGCCGCCGCCTCCTCTCTCGCCGCCGCAACCTCTCTCGCCGGCCTCCCCTCTCGCCGCCGCCTCCTCCCCTCAGTCTCGCCGCCGCCTCCTCCCCTCAGTCTCGCCGCCGCCTCCTCTCTCGCCGCCGCCTCCTCGGTCGCCGCCGCCTCCACTGTCGCCGCCTGCCGCTCCTCTCGCCGCCGCCATCTCTCTCGCCGCCCGCCGCCCTCCTCTGTCGCCGCCGCCTCCTCTGTCGCCCGCCCGCCTCCTCTGTGCCGCCGCCTCCTCTGCCGCCCGCCTCCTCTCGCCGCCGCCTCCTCTGTCGCCGCCGCCTCCTCTCGACGCCCGCCTCCTCTCGACGCCCGCCTCCTCTGGTCGCCGCCTGCCTCCCTCTGCGACGCCCGCCTCCTCTGTCGGCCGCCGTCCTCCTCTCGACGCCCGCCTCCTCTGTCGCCGCCGCCTCCTCTCGACGCCCCGCCTCCTCTGGTCGCCCGCCGCCCATCCTCTCGACGCCGCCGCCTCCTCTGTCGCCGCCCGCCTCCTCTGTCGCCGCCCGCCTCCTCTGTCGCCCCGCCCCCCGCCTCCTCTCGTGACGCCCGCCTCCTCTCGACGCCTCGTCTCTCGCTCCACGTCGGCCGCCCGCCTCCTCTGTCGCCGCCCCGCGACCTCCTCTGTCGCCGCCGCCTCCTCTGTCGCCGCCGCCTCCTCTCTCGCCGCCGCCTCCTCTCTCGCCGCCGCCTCCTCTGTCGCCGCCGCCTCCTCTGTCGCCGCCGCCTCCTCTGTCGCCGCCGCCTGCCTCCTGTCGCCGCCCCTCGCGGCCGTCCTCTGTCGCCGCCCGCCCTCCTCTGTCGCCCGCCCGCCTCCTCGCGCCCGCTGCCATCCTCTGTCGCCCGCCCGGCCCTCCTCTGTCCGCCGGCCGCCTCTCCTCTGTCGCCGCCCGCCTCCTCTGTCGCGGTCACGCCGCTCCTCTGTCGCCGCCGCCTCCTCTGTCGCCGCCGCCCCTCTCGCTCGCCGCCCCCGCCCTTCCTCTGTCGCCGACCGCCTCCCCGCCGTGCCTCCTGTCGCCGCCGGCCTCCTCTGTCGCCGCCTGCCTCCTCTGTCGCGCCGCGCCTCCTCTGTCGCCCGCCCGCCTCCGCCCCTCCTCTCTGCCGCCGCCCTGAGCCGCTCCTCTGTCGTCCGCCACGCTGCCTCCTTCGACGCCCGCCTCCTCTCGTACGCCCGCCTCCTCTCGACGCCCGCCTCCTCTCGACGCCCGCCTCCTCTCGACGCCCGCCTCCTCTCGACGCCCGCCTGCCCTCCTCTCGACGCCCGCCTCTCTCTCGCACGCCCCCGCCTCCACTCGACGCCCGCCCTCCTCTACGACGCCCCTCCTCTCGGCTCCCTGTCGCCCGCCGCCTCCTCTGTCGCCGCCGCCCTCCTCTCTCCGCCCGCCGCCGCCTCCTCTGTCGCCGCCGCCTCCTCTGTCGCCGCCGCCTCCTCTGTCGCCGCCGCCTCCTCTGTCGCCGCCGCCCTCCTCCTCTGTCGCCTGCGCCTCCTCTGTCGCCGCCCAGCGCCTCCTCGTCGGCCGCCGCCTCCTCTGTCGCCTGCCCGTGCCTCCTCTGTCGCGCCGCCGTGCCTCCTCTGTCGCCGCCGCGCCATCCTCTCTGTCGCCCGCCGCCGCTCCTCTGTCGCCGCCCAGGCCTCCTCTGTCGCCGCCGCCTCCTCTGTCGCCGCCCCGCCGCTCACTCTGTCGCCGCCCGCCTCCTCTGTCGCGCCCGCCTCCTCTGTCGCCGCCCCTCGACCTCCTCTGTCGCGCGCCGCCTCCTCTGTCGCCGCCGGCCTTCCTCTGCGCCCGCCTCCTCTGTCCGCCCGCCTCCTCTCGACGCCCCGCCTCCTCTCGACGCCCGCCTCCTCTCGACGCCCGCCTCCTCTCGACGCCCGCCTCACCTCTCGACGCCCGCCTCCTCTCGACGCCCGCCTCCTCTCGACGCCCGCCTCCTCTGTCGCCGCCGCCTCCTCTCGACGCCCGCCTCCTCTGTCGCCGCCGCCTCCTCTCGACGCCCGCCTCCTCTGTCGCCGCCGCCTCCTCTCGACGCCCGCCTCCTCTGTCGCCGCCGCCTCCTCTCGACGCCCGCCTCCTCTGTCGCCGCCGCCTCCTCTGTCGCCGCCGCCTCCTCTCGACGCCCGCCTCCTCTCGAAGCCCGCCTCCACTCGACGCCCGCCTCCTCTCGACGCCCGCCTCCTCTCGACGCCCGCCTCCTCTGTCCGCCCCCGCCTCCTCTCGACGCCCGCCTCCTCTCGACGCCCGCCTCCTCTCGACGCCCGCCTCCTCTCGACGCCCGCCTCCTCTCGCCGCCCGCCTCCTCTCGACGCCCACGCCTCCTCTCGACGCCCGCCTCCTCTCGAACGCCCGCCTCCTCTCGAGCTCCGCCTCCTCTGTCGACGCCCGCCTCCTCCTCTCGACGCCCGCCTCCTCCTCTCGACGCCCGCCTCCTCCTCTCGACGCCCGCCTCCTCCTCTCGACGCCCGCCGCCTCCTCTCGACGCCCGCCGCCTCCTCACGACGCCCGCCGCCTCGTCTCGACGCCCGCCGCCTCCGCAGTCGTCGCCTCCTCTGTCGTCGCCGCCTCCGCTCGACGCCCGCGTCCTCTGTCGTCGCCTCCTCCTCTCGACGCCCGCCTCCTCTGTCGTCGCCTCCTCCTCTCGACGCCCGCGTCCTCTGTCGTCGCCTCCTCCTCTCGTCGCCCGCGTCCTCTGTCGTCGCCTCCTCCTCTCGTCGCCCGGGTCCTCTGTCGCCTCCCCTTATCGTCGCCTGGGCCCGCGTCCTCTGTCGCCTCCTCCTCTTCTTGTCTCCTGCTCCCGCGTCCTCTGTCGTCTCCTGCGTCTTCTGTCGCCTCCTCTTCTCGTCGCCCGAGCCCGCGGCCTCTGTCGCCTCCTCCTCGTGTTGTCTCCTGCGTCCTCTGTCGCCTCCTCCTCTCGACGCCCGCGTCCTAAGTCGTCGCCTCCTCCTCTCGACGCCCGCGTCCTCTGTCGGCGCCTCCTCCTCTCGACGCCCGCCTCCTCGCGACGCCCGCGTCCTCTCGACGCCCGCCTCCTCGCGACGCCCGCCTCCTCTGTCGCCGCCGCCCGCCGCTCCTCTCGACGCCCGCCTCCTCTGTTGCCGCCGCCTCCACTCGACGCCCGCCGCCGCTGTCGCCGCCGCATCCTCTCGACGGCCCCCACCTCTGCTCGCCGCCCGCCATCCTCTCGACGCCCGCGCTCCTCTGTTGCCTGCCGCCTCCCTCTCGACGCCCGCCTCCTCTGTTGCCGCCGCCTCCACTCGACGCCCCGCCTCCTGTCGCCGCCGCCTCCTCTCGACGCCCGCCTCCTCTGTCGCCGCCGCCTCCTCTCGACGCCCGCCTCCTCTCGACGACCGCCTCCTCTCCGACGCCCGCCTCCTGTGTCGTCGTCGCCTCCTCTCGACGCCCGCCTCCTCTGTCGCCGCCTCCTCTCGACGCCCGCCTCCTCTCGACGCCCGCCTCCTCTCGACGCCCGCCTCCTCTCGACGCCTCCATCCACTCCGCCCGCCTCCTCTCGACGCCCGCCTCCTCTCGACGCCGCCGCCTCCTCTCGACGCCCGCCTCCTCTCGACGCCCGCCTCCTCTCGACGGCCCGCCTCCTCTCGACGTCCCCCTCCTCTCGACGCCCGCCTCCTCTGTCGACGCCCGCCTCCTCTGTCGACGCCCGCCTCCTCTGTCGACGCCCGCCTCCTCTGTCGACGCCCGCCTCCTCCTCTCGACGCCCGCCTCCTCCTCTCGACGCCCGCCGCCTCCTCTCGACGCCCGCCGCCTCCTCTCGTACGCCCGCCGCCTCCTCTCGACGCCCGCCGCCTCCTCTCGACGCCCGCCGCCTCCTCTCGACGCCCGCCGCCTCCTCTCGACGCCCGCCGCCTCCTCTCGACGCCCCGCCGCCTCCTCTCGACGCCCGCCGCCTCCTCTCGACGCCCGCCGCCTCCTCTCGACGCCCGCCTCCTCTGTCGTCGCCTCCTCCTCTCGACGCCCGCGTCCTCTGTCGTCGCCTCCTCCTCTCGACGCCCGCCTCCTCTGTCGCCGCCGCCGCCTCCTCTCGACGCCCGCCTCCTCTGTCGTCGCCGCCCTCCTCCTCTCGCGCCCGCTGTCCTCTGTCGCCTCCTCCCCTCGTCGCCCGGGTCCTCTGTCGCCTCCCCTTATCGTCGCCTGGGCCCCGCGTCCTCTGTCGCCTCCTCCTCTTCTTGTCTCCTGCTCCCGCTCTCCTCTGTCGTCTCCGCGTCTTCTTGTCGCCTCCTCTTCTCGTCGCCCGAGCCCGCGTCCTCTGTCCGCCTCCTCCTCTTCTTGTCTCCTGCGTCCTCTGTCGCCTCCTCCTCTCGACGCCCGCGTCCTTTGTCTTCGCCTCCTCCTCTCTCGACGCCCGCGTCCTCTGTCGTCGCCTCCTCCTCTCGACGCCCGCGTCCTCTGTCGTCGCCTCCTCCTCTCGACGCCCGCGTCCTCTGTCGTCGCCTCCTCCTCTCGCCGCCCGTGTAATCTGTCGCCGCCGCCTCCTCCTCTCGACGCTCGCGTCCTCTGTCGTCGCCTCCTCCTCCTCTCGACGCCCGCGTAATCTGTCGCCGCCGCCTCCTCCTCTCGACGCCCGCGTAATCTGTCGCCGCGCCCTCCTCCTCTCGACGCCCGCCTCCTCTGTCGTCGCCGCCCTCCTCCTCTCGACCCCTCCTCCTCTGTCGCCGCCGCCTCCTCCTCTCGACGCCCGCCTCCTCTGTCGCCGCCGCCTCCTCCTCTCGACCCCGCCTCCTCTGTCGCCGCCGCCTCCTCCTCTCGACGCCGCCTCCTCTGTCGCCGCCGCCTCCTCCTCTCGACGCCCGCCTCCTCTGTCGCCGCCGCCTCCTCCTCCGACGCCCGCCTCCTCTGTCGCCGCCGCCTCCTCTCGACGCCCGCCTCCTCTGTCGCCGCCGCCGCCTCCTCTCGACGCCCGCCTCCTCTGTCGCCGCCGCCTCCTCCTCTCGACGCCCGCCTCCTCTGTCGCCGCCGCCTCCTCCTCTCGACGCGCGCCTCATCTGGCGCCGCCGCCTCCTCCTCTCGACGCCCGCCTCCTCTGTCGCGGCCGCCGCCTCCTCTCGACGCCCGCCTCCTCTCGCCGCCCGGGCCCGCGTCCTCCACTGCTTTTCACCACCCATGTTGTCTTGCCTCACCACTTATTGCATGTGCCTGTATTCGCTCCCACCTTTCATGTCCCACGCCCTGGCGTCCCTCTCCATTGATGCACACACATACTGCATGGAGAGAAGTAATTGTCGCTTTCCTCTGCTATGCCGGATAATGCACCATATCTTGCATATAATTGTGACCCATGAGTTGGGCACCAGTCAGCGGGTGGTGTTGGAGCGCAGGTCACCGTTTATATGATCCCCGTAAACGAGACCTCTCGTCATTAATAAAATATGGCTGATCCCTCCGCATCCCTGAACTTCTCTCACATTTCAGCGGCTGTCGGTGGACGGGTCAGTGATCTCTGCGAGAGCGGAAACTCTCCAGGTGACACCAGAACTTGCTGATAGATTTCTAAGGAAACCTCAGTGCGGCTCTTGGTTAATTCAGTCATCTCCCAGAAAGTAAAAAGAACTCTATGGTGTCCTATGCAAAAGGCAACTTGCTGTGTGCCGTGCTAATTCATCTTGCTTTGCTCCACCACTGGGTGGTCCGACATCGCTCACTGACGTAGACCGGGCAGGTAAATTTCCTAGAAACCCTCTGCCCATCCTGCAGCTTGTCTCCTACCTCACCTGTGTGCGGACCATGCCTGACACATCCCTGTAGCAGCAGATACAATGCAAATGCTAAAATTCTGGTTACAAGTTACTGAAGTAGAGCAGAGTATTGCCCTGAAAAAGTGAATTAGGGGGTGTTCACACGGCGATTTTTAGATACGTGTTTGGTTACGTTTTTTGGAAACGCCTATCTAACAATGCTCAGTGTGATTACATTGATTTCAATGGAAACACGTATTGGCATTTTACATGCGTCTTTTGGATGCGTTTAACGGATCCGATCAAAGAATTGACGTGCCGATTCTTGATCCGTTTTATGCAGCAGACGTTCTATTTAGAACTATAGGGTGCGTTCCTTCTACACAGAAAACTTATCCAAACACGCAGCACACTTTGAGTACTTGTTTGGATACGTTTTTGCGCCGGTTTTCGGATTGAAAAACGTAGTGTGAACATCCTCTTACACCACTACTATGCTGTGCATACGTGCTGTGGCCGAGAATCTCCTGATCGTGGTGTTTACACTGCATCGGCACTGGGAGCGTCCCCGCACAAGCTTTGCAGATCTTGCTGCCCGACAGCTCTGCAGGGCTCTGTCACCTTAACTCTGTTTATTCCGCCGGTGGCGTTCGGATCGTCCCCGCTGCAGGCACTGATGGGCTACTGTAAACACTCGGAGCGGTGATGTCGGGCAGTGGCGTGTGACCGCTGTGCCAATCAGCAGCTGCAGTGGTGACGTTCCAGGGGTAGTAAACGGAACATCAGGGAGAGATGCCGCAGAGCCAGCACTGGAACAGCAGAGAGGAGGAGGTGGAGTATGGGGCAGCAGTACCTTCTTTTTATAATCAACTGGACAACCCAATTAACACAGGTCGCTGCTCCTGTAGCATTGGGGCATGTTCACACGGTGTAGTCAATACGTTTTTGGATACGTCTTCGATCCGAAAAACGTATTCAAAAGTGCTGCGTAAAACGCATCCAAACAGCAGCAGGAATGCACCTTATAGTTTTAAATAGGGCGCCTGCGGAGTCAAACAGATCAAGAATTGCCATGTCAATTCTTTGAACGGATCTGAAAGAAACATCAGAAATACGCATGTAAAACACATAACGTCTGAACCCCGATGCGTGTTTTACATTGAAAGCAATATAAATCACACTGCACATTTAGATACGGGTTTGCGTCCGATGCCCGATCTATTTGTTTTATGCAGAGAGAATCGGTCTTTTTCCATTGAAAACACAAGGGGCCATATGTATTAAGACTGTCTAATAGTAAGACTGTCCTTGCTGCTCATAGCAACCAATCAGAGCTCAGCTTTCTTTTTTTTTCAGCGCACTATATGAAATGAAAGCTGAGCACTGATTGGTTGCTATAAATTCTGATTGGTTGCTATGGGCAACAAAAAGTCTTAGAGCATGTTCACACGGCTTATTTGGACGAGGTTTTCGGAGCGTTTTCTCGCCCAAAACCACATCAAAACCTCGCCTGAAACACACTTCTTCAGAAGAGGTTTTAGAGGCGTTTCTCGGATGAGGTTTTCACCCATTAAAATTAATAGAAAAAACCAAAAACATGGCCGTACTCACTGCTAGAAAAGCTGAGATGAGACTGAATACAGAGGCAACATACGCCCCCATGCTATTAAAGAAAAATACCCAGGTGCAGCTGATGGGTGGTAACCCATACATCTCACCACTAGGTGGACAGAAAGCTGCACCTTTAAATTGACATCTATTCACACAGCATGCCCAACAGTACTGGACATTGGATGCAAGTAGAATACCAGCAGCCGCCCCCCTCATGCATGGAAGGTGTGTGAGCGTCTGTGTTACGGGTATTTGTGCATCTGTTTAGACTCCCAACGTATGGTACTGTGGCTTTTTGGCTTTTTTGCATGCTATGTGAATAGATGTCAATTTTAGGTGCAGCTTTCTATCCACCTAGTGGAGAGATATATGGATTACCACCCATCAGCTGCACCTGGGTATTTTTCTTTAATAGCATGGGGGCGTATGTTGCCTCTGTGTTCAGTCTCATCTCAGCTTTTCTAGCAGTGAGTACGGCCATGTTTTTGGTTTTTTCTTTTAGTAATTTTTTCCCCTTTTTCTGTATGTTTCATTAAAATGAATAGCCAGGACAAAAACCGGGCCGAAAAACGCGCCTAAAACGCTTCAAGAATTGACAGGACACTTCTATTTCAGCGCTTCCAAAGAAGCGTGTAAAAACCTTGTCGTGTGGACGACTTTTTGAGCGAGGAGACTCTCAGAAAACCTCGTCCAAATAAGTAGTGTGAGCATGCCCTTAGGGTGCTTTCATACAGTGCGTTTTTGAGGGGTTTTTTTAATTCGTTTTTTGTGAAGGAAGGCAGAGCAATTAATGTGGTTTTGTGCAGCAATGTACAGCATTAATTGCTCTACCTTCCTGCACAAAAAAACGCATCAAAAAAGCACTGTGTGAAAAGCACCCTTATTGCTAGACCATTTTCATACATAAGGCTCAAGATGTGCATGTTGGTTGGAGAAATTGGGAGCAGGACTGTCCTCGAGAATTTCAGGACCCCATACAGCCAAATCACCTGGGCCCATTATCCGTTCCTGTCTTGCACCATACCTTGCTCCTTTATATTACTTGTGACCTAACCTAGCAAATGAATGCACCTGAGGGAGAGGTGTATGGCGGGCAGGACCACTGCATTTTTTATTTTTTTTTTGTCTGGACCCCCTACAGCAGCACTGCCCTGGGAGGAATAGTTCTTGTGGAAATCAGTGTTGGGTCGGTAGATGCCGCTGGTGTATGGGCACCTTTTATATATGTGGTCAGTTTGGGATATACAACCGGTTTGTGTGTTTTTTCGTTCTGTTCACATGTTCGTTTTGGCTGGAGACGGATACACCGCACATTTTGTGGTTTATTGTGTGCAGCTCTGTCCTCATATGTAAGTTTTGCGGGGTGAAGCTGGCTCTGTCAGGTACTTTGTAGGACAGGAGCAGACGTCCTCTTTCCCACGTCACAGCCGCACTTTCTACTCCTACTATTGCATTTCTCCACTTCATGAATATATAACATCTCGTCCACAGGTCAAACCATGTTCCACCAAGTTCACTTTCAGGACGGAAAGAAAAGTTCCCAAACTGGGAGTGATGTTGGTCGGCTGGGGCGGAAACAATGGGACCACGGTCACCGCAGCGGTGCTAGCCAATAAGATGGGACTGTCATGGATGACCAAGACAGGGAAGAAGGTACGCTGCGACCGGCCGAGGTCTCGTACGCTGCGACCTGCCGAGGTCTCTGCAGTGCTCCTGATTTTGTAAAGTCACCGAATATAAAAGATTACAAAGATGATTGAGAGCAGGTTATACGTAACTTTAGGAACTTAAAGGGGTTGTCTCACTCCATAGATCCATCTTAAATCAGTGCTGTTTTCTCAGGTCAATGTATGAATTCAGATGCGTGTTTACTGGCTTCTTCTAGCCTGCAGTGACGAGCTGCTGAGTACACCAGGTCTGTAGCTGTAGCGACCAGTACCGGCAGCCTATCAGGAGAGAGATCTGTAGCTATAGCGACCAGCACTGGCAGCCTATCAGGAGAGAGAACAGGTCTGTAGCTATAGCGACCAGCGCTAGCAGCCTATCGAGAGAGAGAATAGGTCTGTAGCTATAGCGACCACCGCTGGCAGCCTATCAGGAGAGAGAGAGAGAACAGGTCTGTAGCTATAGCGACCAGCACTGGCAGCCTATCAGGAAAGATGGAACAGGTCTGTAGCTGTAGGGACCTGAGGAGTTGATGCAGCCCATACAAGACTGGATATCTAGGAATAGGTAGGACACTGGTAATGGACACATATTGCAAAGTGACTTGTTTTTACAAGATCTTTAACATCAAAAGCAGCAATCCTTGCAGTGAGACAATCCCTTTAAGAGAATCAGGAGTATAAAAGACTCAATCGCGAATATTGCTGATGTCCATAGAATAGAAGAATCAGTAGCTTATGGCAGCAATGTACGTAACCACGCGTAATCTGAAGCATCCAGTAGTTGTGAGACCTTGCCCTGCCTTATCTCATTTCCTATTACTGATAAGATTGTGGGAACCTCTAGGAAAGGGTGAGCCGAGTGCACAGAGGACGCGGTGATGAGACATGACTTGTATCCATTCTCTCCTTAGGTCGCCAACTATTATGGCTCATTGTTCCAGTCGTCCACCGTCTGTCTGGGTTGTGGGCCTGAAGGAGACGTACATATTCCTTTTCGGGACCTTCTTCCCATGGTACATCCCAATGATATAGTCTTTGATGGTAAGTTGTGGTTGGAGATGTACATTTGATAGCTGATGGCCGTACACTGGCTTGACTGACGGCCATTTCTCTGATCCTCCTGGATGAGCCAAGCACACGTGTCCTACATGGGGAAGAAGACACTGCCAGACTCCTGACTGTGATTTATGTTTCTAAGAACTAGGCATTGAAATCCAACAATCTAGTCCCTATCTTCCCCGATATCCTCTATAGACAACCTTAGATTTTGGGGCCTACTGCCGCGGAGCTTGGAGCATATAAGGAGACTGCTGGTCCCCGAACTCTGCGGTAGTGGGCCCTGAGGCCTATGGTGGACGGTAGTAAACAACGCTGCTGGGTGTATATGTGTCAGTCCCTGGGCCCACCGGAGGATCCTCTGCTTCTCCAGTGGGCCAGTCCAACACTGTCTATAGACCGCCATAAATGGTCCTGGTGATTTATCTAATGGGAATGACCAGCTCTACTCATAGCAACTAATCAACTTCAGTGTTTTGTTCTTCCAAAGGAAATTTGGAAATGTAAGAAGTGATGCTTTTGGACCCATTGCTAGAAATGAGCTTAGAAAGGTGCTCCGAGAAAAGGAAGAAAGGCGCCTTGTATCTTTCCATAGACGTGGATGAAAAAAAGCCATGTACAGAACTGGTTATAGCTTCCTTACCTGGCAGAAATTCCCTGTTAGGGTCCAAGAGAAGCTGCAGCCACCTGTCTGTCATTTATTGTCATGTCTCAGGTGGGAATTCCTTGTTAAAGGAGTGTTCCAATCTCAGACATTTATGGCCTATCAATAGAATATGCCATAAATGTCTGGTAGGTGCGGGCTCCACCTCTGGGACCTGCACCTATCTTAAGAATAGGCCCCAAAAGTATGTGCTACATGTTGATTTCAATGGGAGTTCTACATACGGCAAAGCACACCGTTCCCATAGAACAGAATGCAAGTGTAACCTATTCCATTCTGCACAGAGACTTTCGGGGCTGGTTCTTAGGATAGGTGCGGCTCCCATCTCCGGAACTGGCACCTATCAGACATTTATGGTATATCATAGTAATATGCCATAAATGTCTTGAGATCGGACAACCACTATAATGTTCCGGATAGGAACACTCCTTTAAAGGAGTGTTCTCACCATGCTGTTTCGCAGAGCCTGCTCTTCACAGCCAGCTTCAGGCTCCCACTTCCTGTTCAGGCTGGGGGCGGTTCTACAGCTTCAGGCTCCCGCTTTCTGTTCAGGCTGGGGGCGGTTCTGCAGCTCCAGGCTCCCACTTCCTGTTCAGGTTGTGGGTGGTTCTGCAGCTTCAGGCTCCCACTTCCTGTTCAGGCTGGGGGGGCGGTTCGGCAGCTTCAGGCTCCCGCTTCCTGTTCAGGCTGGGGGGCGGTTCGGCAGCTTCAGGCTCCCGCTTCCTGTTCAGGCTGGAGGAGGTTCTGCAGCTTCAGGCTCCTGCTTCCTGTCCAGGCTGGGGGAGGTTCTGCAGCTTCAGGCTCCTGCTTCCTGTTCAGGCTGTGGGTGCTTCTACAGCAGTGACTGACATTTCAGCTCTGCTACTCTTACCTGAGGGACATCGGTGATGCAGGTTGTTTTTTTTGCAGTACACAATGATGCAGAGTTCTAAAGAATTGGGGTTTGTCAGTATGAAAGATACATTTGCTTCTGTGCTGCAAATAAGACACAGCAGGGAGTGAGGTCACCATTCCGGCCAAGGCTGCTAGAGCAGAGAAAGCTGCTCGTCAGCCTAGAAAACCTTCTGTAAACCAGCAAGAGATAAGAACTGCTCTAACTCTGAAGAGAAACAAAATCAGAACAGCAGTATATTCGGTAATAGTCTTTACCCTTTGCCTGCATGTTTAAAGCCAATCAGTGAAATAGGAATACCCCTGTAATGACTCTTGACTGTCCGTTATAGTCAAAAGTTGCACAAAAATGGGTCTCTACTCTTAACATAATAGTTTTTATTTAATAAATTGGTGACTTTCATTCTATATTTAATTGGATATATATTATTTTTAGGTTGGGATATTTCCTCTTTAAATCTTGGCGATGCCATGAGAAGAGCGGAGGTTCTAGACTGGCAACTCCAGGAGCAGCTGAGACCACACATGGAAAAAATGCAGCCCAGGCCTTCCATCTATATCCCCGAGTTTATTGCATCCAATCAAGAAGACAGGGCTGACCACGTTATCCACGGCACCAAAGCTGAACAGGTAAGCAATGCCTTCAATATCCAAAACTGCATCTGATATGAGGAATTCTAACCAGCAATTACAACGGTCTTCATGGGAAGAAGTAACCACATCGAACCATTTTTCCAAAAACTGTGCATTTCTTGTCCATAGGTTGTCTGGTTTTGCAGTTGAGCCATGTTTACTTGAATAGAAGAGCTGCAGTACCAGACACAGCCTATGGGACAAGGGTGGCGCTGTTTCTGGGAAAAGTAGCAGATACATTTTTCAAATTCTGGAATACCTCTGTAATGCATTTGATTTTTCAAAAGCTGGTGGGAAAAAAATAATTTTTTCTTTTTCCAATCAAGCATAGAATCATTGCTTGTCCTTGGGCTCTGTACACACTTGCAATTTCCCTTTTTACATCCAGCATTTTAGTATTTTTAAAGCTAGAATGCTGCAGTCTGCAAATGCTACAACAGAAACCAGATGGACCCTATTGTTCGTCACTGTAGTCCATAGTGATTCTTTGGTGTCCCTTTCAATATAAATAAAACCACAAAAAAATAAATAAATGGGACATAAATTACCAAGGAAAACTACAAAGCTACACTTACTGCTCAATGGCTGAAAGATATACTGAGTCCCATCAGCAGGCATCTCTGGCCCAAATGCTGCATGGGAAAGATAGGCAGGTGCCGGATATTAATGAGCCAATGCTCTAGGTACTAATTCACACCAGCATGCAGAAAGCCACAGTATAACACATAGGGAGAATGCCATAGATAAGGCGATGCAAAGGGTCACGCCATTCATACAGGAACACCATGCTGTCCCTTTCAATACAGATCTGTCAAGGCTGTGTCCTATGAATGTTCACATTATTGAGGTGGGTTTCCGAACCTTATTGGGTCTTACATTGTGCACAGATGAGGACGTTGATGCAGTTTATACAGTGCAGATGTACTAAGCAATTTAGTTTAGTCATGTAAAGAGTAAATATGTATCACATCTCAGAAGTTTTCATACGGGAAGTCCAGGTGTTGAGACAAAGACCGAGGGTCTGGGTGTTTAGACCCCTACTAATCGCTAATATGAAGGGGCAGCAGAAGTGCCCAGCTTAGTGCCCTGCCCCTTATTTCTGGTTGGTTCCCCTCGGACATTGAGTGAGCAATGTGCGGACTCTATCCACATCTACTGTATGAAGAAAGCAGAGCCAATCCCGCACACCGGGGTAGGGCACATGGGGAGAACTTCTGCTGCCCCTTCTGATTAGTGGGGGTCAAAACTCGCTATGATCTGTCAAAAGTCTGGTTTAGACAGACCTTAAAGAGTAACTTTCATATCTATCCACCTGTAACAGATCATGCTCATTGATTTGTGTCTGCTGTGTAAGTACTCACTAAGATACAACACAGCAGCCCCCACCCATGGGTTCGGGAGGCAAGATACAACACAGCAGCCCCCACCCATGGGTTCGGGAGGCAAGATACAACACAGCAGCCCCCACCCATGGGTTCGGGAGGCAAGATGCAACACAGCAGCCCCCACCCATGGGTTCGGGAGGCAAGATACAACACAGCAGCCCCCACCCAGGGGATGCGGGAGGCAAGATACAACACAGCAGCCCCCACCCATGGGATTCGGGAGGCAAGATACAACACATCAGCCCCCACCCATGGGATTCGGGAGGCAAGATACAACACAGCCGCCCCCCACCCATGGGATTCGGGAGGCAAGATACAACACAGCAGCCCCCACCCATGGGTTCGGGAGGCAAGATACAACACAGCAGCCTCCACCCATGGGTTCGGGAGGCAAGATACAACACAGCAGCCCCCACCCATGGGTTCGGGAGGCAAGATACAACACAGCAGCCCCCACCCATGGGTTCGGGAGGCAAGATACAACACAGCAGCCCCCACCCATGGGTTCGGGAGGCAAGATACAATACGGTAGCCCTCACCCATGGGTTCGGGAGGTCCACAAACTGAGGTAGAGTTCCCCCACACCCATCAAACACCTTGTCTACCTTTACGTCCTGTAACAATATTTGTACTTCTTCTCCACTTACTCTTAGGTCCAGAAAATTCGTGAAGACATCCAAGATTTCAAGAGAACCAGTGCAGTGGACAAGGTTATTGTTTTGTGGACTGCAAATACCGAGAGGTTCTGTGATGTGATCCCGGGGGTTAACGACACTGCCGATAACCTGCTGAAAGCCATTGAGGTGAGCCGGGCTGCGAATGGTATGGGCAGTTTATTCAGACTCTGCATCTTACAGCATTGTCTGGGATATCTGTGAAATGGTCATTTAAAGGGGCGTCCAGGGTTAGAAAAATATGCCTGCTGCTTTCAAAAATAAAGGAGCAATGTTATTCTAATCCTGGACAACCCCTATAACCTGATGCATTATAAGGGGGTTGTCTATTCCTTTAAAAAGCTTTACTGCCGGTTGTGGAGAGGCAAAGATAGAAAAACAAAACTTTGCTCTCCTCTGAAAGGCGCTCCATTTCGCTGCCGCTCCCCACTGATGACTTCACCTGGCGCTACAGTCGATCGCTGACCTCAGCGGTCTTGTACTGTATAGAGGGCGTGTGACAAGTGAATTCAGTGATTAGCTGCAACATAACATAGCGGGAATACCTGTGTCTCATTTTTTGCCACTCTTGGTACTGCCAGTGCTGAGTGTTTTTTATAAGGGCTTTTCCCCCTGGCAGGGGTTTTCAGACCGTTTTACATCCAGTTTTCGTATTTGTAAACCGACTGTCAACCTTTTACATTGATTTAAATAGAAAATCCGAGCAGCAGTCCACACTTAACGGATTTTCCGCCGGACGGTTTTTGACACCACTGGCGGTCCGAAAAAGGTAGAACATGTTCATTCTTCCGCCTGGTTTCCGTGCAGAACATGAACATGTGGGTGTGAAGGGGGAGGGCTTGAATCTGCAAACCACGGACAATGTGCCTATGTACCAAAAACAAAGACAAAATACGGGTCAGAAAATCCAAAGGGTTTTTTGTCTGTACCGTGTGACAGCACCCACAAAATATTTTACTGGAATTTGGACTGCCGTGCTGGATATTTTCTACCTCATGTATTTGTCTTTGCTGCCGTTGCTTGGTATGGATTGCCGTACATGTGCCTTTATTGGGAATAGCTAGCTACCCACGTCTAACCTGCTGCAATATAACATCTTCAGCGGGAATCGCCAGGAGCAAAATTGGGGTAGGAATGGAGAACTTTTTTTTTTGTGTATCTTTTTTAAATCTTCATGTTTTTCTAGCACAAGCTTTTTTTAAAGAGCAACCAACCCCTTTAAATAGAGACGAAAAGCATCACTGCTATTAACAAGTATATAATCTACCAAGTAATACAATCTAGCATGTGTGCTTCTCCACATGCTCTATATGACCGGTACCATAATGCAATGTAGAGATTGCCTCATAACCATTACTAGTGTTGCTCAAATAGGCCAATTTGATACTAGTTCGACCGAACTTGTGGAAAAAAATTGGTCCAAGATACCCTGGACCTGAATCTTATCTCTCACCCTAATCATAACCTTATGTCGGGGTTTTTAAAGGGGTGATGTATAATTCTACATTACTCCCTGGGGATGCCATGGAACAGTAAGTTAACCTGTAAAAGCCACTAAAACCCATAGCCCTAAACTAGGATTAGGGTTGACCCAACTCCATTTGACATGGATCTGTATCAAAAGTGTAATACTGTCATTAGTTTGCCAAATATACCAGTGAGAAAATATTCTGTTGCTACGAAGAGGGAACCGTTTGAGATTTCCTTCGGGTTGAACTCGGGCATTGGATCGTATGTAGGATGTTTAATGAGGTTGTAGATAATAAAGCTGGAAGTGAAATCGATTAGTCTTTATGTTTCAGGAAAGATCAGTTTATGACGGGTTTGCAGCCGGTTTTTCAGACTGTTTGCGGTTTTGCAGACCGTCTGAAAAACCGGCTGCAAACGAGCTTCTATGGAAAACCCGTGCAGCAGTCCCCACTGCACGGGTTTTTCACTGTTTGAAAAACCCCGGCTGGCCGCAAAACATTGTGCATGCACATTCTTCCGCTCGGTTTTTGGACGGAATATATGAATGGGAAGGGGGAGGGCTTTTCTCCGCTCATCGCGGCCGTGGGGACTGCACACAAACCGGACAAATACCGGTCAGATAAACCAACCGGTATTTCTCCATTGCCGTGTAAACGGGCTCTTAGGGGCGGTCAGGAAATACTAATATAACTGAGATGCCACACAACTGGAAATAATAGTGCAGCTGCTAAAAATGACCATAAGATGTTGTGTTCTTGTGCATAGGTGCGGTAGCTTGCAGTGCGGTTAGCTGCCCCATCTGTTACACACTGGAAGCATATGTCCTATTTCTGCCCTGTGTTAGTGAATAGGAAGTAGTCTTCTATAGATAAGCAGCGGGTGGGGGAGAGGATATGTAAGCAGACTAGTTCCTCCCCATCGCCTTGCACTGTTCACGGATCTGGTTGGTTCAGGGTGATGACACCATTCATGTCATTGTCTATGCATTTCCTTCCTTAGGGTCAGGTTTCATCAGCGGCGTGGTTCTCAGCACAGACCTCTGGACTCGCACATATTTGCTTGCCCTGTCATGTGACTGAGATTTTAAGAGATTTCTGTACATAGGATTACTTCTTACACAATACCGGGGTTGTAAGGTTCATAGACTTGACATCACTTTTGCCCTACTTCTGCACACGCAGTGTAACGCACTATCAGTTCTTATCCTTATGTAACAATGACTGTGTTTAGAATTTGCACCATCACTGTGTAATAAAGTAACTGTCCCGGCCAGTCGTTCTGCAGATTCCATATCACCGCCATATAATGCACGCTCCTCGTCCATAGATTTGTTCACCTATGTGTTCTCTCTGATTTCTCTGCTTGCACAGCTCGGACTTGAAGTTTCTCCGTCCACGATGTTCGCCGTGGCCAGCATCTTAGAAGGCTGCGCCTACATCAATGGTTCTCCTCAAAACACATTTGTCCCCGGGGCAATTGAACTTGCCGTCAGGCACTCCGTCTTCATTGGTGGAGATGACTTCAAATCTGGGCAGACCAAGATTAAGTCCGTTTTGGTGGATTTTCTCGTCAGTGCTGGATTGAAGGTGATTATTTGCTCCGAAAGATTTAGACATAAGTTTGTGTGTGAACCTTTTTGCTCTAAAATACGACTTCTTAAAGGAAAAACATAAAAAACAAATGAATTAAACACACAAAAGTTACAAAATATAAAAGGTCTGACACCTCAAGTTTGATACTGATGAGCATTTCTTGTTCTTTGCTTAATTAACATGGTTTAAAAAGGATGCTGAAAAATTCATGCAAATTTCAAGGGAAAATCGTGCAAAACTTGTGGCACACTTTTAATATATTTTTATGCACCTTTTTTCTTTTGTGCACTTACATGACCAAAAAAGTGTAAAATTACACTCGCAAAACACCTCAATGAATAAAAAAAACCCCTTCTGTTTTTTTTCTGGGTATTGCTTCAGGTGGGGCATATAAACATGCGGCATGGGCCTGATGGTGAATTATCCTATGGAAAACTATGGGGCACTTTAGAGGCATAGTAGGCACCAAAATACATGTATGTTTTGCGCATCAAATTGCATTTCCAAAAACCCCACGTGATTCTAGCCCTACAGTGATCCACTGAAAAACAGATTAGGCCTCGTTCACACGGCGTATTTGGGCACGGATTGGCGCCGTACTCCGCGCCGGATTTGCACTTCAGTACGGCGCCAATCCGTCCCTGTCATGACGGTAATCCACTGCTCTCATAGAGACCAGTGGAATCCGTCGCTCCTCCCCGCTCGGCAAATCCGCCGGGCGGGGAGAAAGTGACATGCACATTATCCAGGCGCAATACGCGCCGTGGATAATGCAAGTCTACGGGGCCGGGGAGCGGCGCCCCCGCCGCGCTCCGGGCCCAGCCCCGCCCCTTATCCCCGGCGGATTTGTGAGCTCAATCCGGCTCACAAATCCGTCGGGAATAAGCCGTGTGAACACGGCCTTACAGGAACGTTTTTGTATCAATATGGCTAAGTGTCCCTGCTTCAGCTTCTTGCTGCTCTGAGTTCTGGTCAGTAAACTCGCTGCCAGGTTGGGGCACTTCTATTGTGGGTTCACTTTTGCATTTGTAATACAGCAGTGTGAAACCGGTCTTAAAGAGAACCTGTCACATAGTTTATGCCCCCTTGCTGAGGACAGAACAAGCTAGCGTCAGACCTGCTGTTTCCAGCGCTGTGTCCCTTATTCTGTAAGATGCTGGAGTTTTCGAGCATTTAGTGCTCAAACTTGCAATTTTCAGGCAGAAAAGAGTCAGTCATTTAAAACCCCGCCCACCTGAGGCTAGCCCCACCCACATCAACTGATAAACCTGTTACTTTGAATAGGTAAAAAAGTGAATAACTGTCTGCTAGCTCCACCCACTGGCAGGTATTCACGTTTCTACATATGCAAAATAATAGGTTTATCATTTGAGGTGTGCGGGGCCAGCCTCAGGTGGGTGGGGTTTTAAATGACTCTTTGACTCTCTTCTGGCTGAAAACTGCAGGTTTGAGCACTAATTGCTCTAAAACTCCAGCATCTTACAGAATAAGGGGCGCAGCGCTGGAAACAGCAGGTCTGACACTAGCTTGTGCTGCCCTCTGCAAGGGAGGCATAAACTATGTGACAGGTTCCCTTTAAAGGGTTTTTGGCACCATAGGCTAAAATGTGCCAATGAAAATCTGATAGGTGTGTGTCCCACTTCTGGGACCCGCACCTGTCTCATGAATGGGCCCCCGGAGGCTACAGAGCAGGCTGGTGAGCTAGTCATGCTTGCGCACAACTCTCCATTCTTTTCTGTGGGAGTTCCGAGTACAGGTGAGTGCTGTGTTCATCTGTGCTCAGAAACCCCCAAGAACAGAATGGAGAGCCGTGCGCAAGCATGAATGACTCTCCAGTCTGCTATGTAGCTTTCAGAGGCTTGTTCCTGAGATAGGTGCAGGTCCCACCTCTTCATTCTGTTCTATGGGAGTTCCGAGCCGAGCTGAATACTGCGCTCACCTGTACTCATAACTCCCATAGAACAAAATAAAAAGCCATGCACAAGCGTGAATGACTCTCCAGTCTGCTCTTTAGTTTTTGGAGGCTTGTTCCCGAGATAGGTGCAGGTCCCACCATTAGGAATCAGATTTTGATTCTAGCAAGATGCCATCAAAGTCTGTGGTGGTAAACCCCTTTAATCTGCATGTATAAAGTGGTTGTCTTTGCTGCGAGAGATGTTTGGCTAAAAGAAGTCTGATCTCTTGCCTAGATGGGGTGATTCTAGCTAATTTAAAGTCCTGTGCTCACAGCAGCATGGGCAGTCTCCCTTTCTCAGCCATTGTAAATATTGATGTGGGCCACAATCACGCTTAGCGAATATGGCAGCTTATCGGGCTTGTGTGTCATGGCCCAATTCACTTTTTCCCTTTGGCTACCTTTATCACTCCGACTATACGGACTTTGATGCATTTTATGGCACCCTATAGTCTTTATCGGACTGTTTGGGTATGCTGGGGAGGGTCAGTGTGATCTGTGACGTGTAGATGTGCGTAGGAGACTATTCCTAGTGCTGCTTTTTTTTTTTTTTTAAAATACCTTTCGAGGAATAATACCGTTTGAAGTACACTTGGCTATGGAATGAGAATAACTTGGCTAAAAGTGGAATTTCCTGTGTTGCAAGTTTGTAAGTTCGAGACGTCGTTATGTACTATAGCAGCTGGATGATTATTGCTCTATTTAAATACAACACGATATCGGCAGCACTTTACAAGCGCCAAAAAAACAGTCAAAGGGAATAGGGGAATTGTTTCTAGAAGCATTTCTGCTGCTTTTAGGATACATGAAAATTTGAGGTTCTTAGTGCACGTTTTTGATCAAAAGAGTTCATCCACTGCGACAAGATGACCTTAGTACAGATTGGAATCTACTACTATGACCTTTTACCTCTTGGTGTCTGTTCAGACCGACATATCTTCAGGAAACACCCACAATGTTCGCATTATACAACAGCTTTCGGCTAGAATTACATATACGGATTTTGATGCAGTTTTTTTGGTGTCAAAAGTGTAATCAAAAGGAATGAGAGAGATTAAAGTGACTCTTCCACCAAAGACAATTATCATTATCTATCCATAGGTGATAAATGTCTCATCGCTGGGACCCCACCAATTGCTACGTCTGGGAGCTCCCTAGTCCCCTGTTCTTGAGCGCAGAGAGGAAGTCTTTGAACGGAGCAATAGCCGAACATGCGCACTGCTATTCTGTCCAAAATTGGGGCATGTTCAGTGATTGCTCCATTCAAAGCCTTCCTCACTGCCCTTGAGGATGGGGGACTCGAGGCCTCCATTTTAGAGATTATGGGGGTCCCAGTGATCAGATATTTATCACCTATCCTGTGAATAGTGGATAAATGTCTTTGGTGGCACAGTCCTGATCATTATAGGGTCATGTTCCCATAAAATAATCCATCATGTCCCTCCTACTGACACATTTGCTTTACATAAGTTGCAAATAAGTTGTATATATTAGAGGTAAAGTGTATACAGAAATAGACCGCTGCACAACTTTTCTAAGACATGCTGTTTATTCATCTCTACAGACGGTGTCCATAGTGAGTTACAACCACCTGGGTAACAACGACGGCAAGAACCTTTCCGCCCCCCAGCAGTTCCGCTCCAAGGAGGTGTCCAAGAGCAACGTGGTGGACGACATGGTTCAGGCAAATCCTATTTTATATGGACCAAATGAGAAACCAGACCACTGTGTGAGTACTTCTGCTCAGCTCCTCCACCTGTTATCCCATCTGTATGGTCATTAGATTGCTAGTTTACTTATGTCCTATAGGAAAGCATGCCTTCTATATCCCTAATACAGCTCTAAAGGGTAAAGTTTCTACTTGTGGAGAGCACAATAAAGGTGTAGGGAGACATATAGGCCCATGCAATGCTCCCTGGGAAAATGCAATATGTAAGGAAGCGGTTTCTTTGGTGCCACCTGTTAGCGGTAGCTTTCCTTGCAGTCAAATCTGACCCATATAAGAAGTCTCAAATGGGTTTGTGGATTTAAAGGGGTGTTCTCATTTCGGATATCAGTGCCTGATGCGTATGGGTCCGACCTCTGGGACTCTGTGCAGTCTCTGTGCTGTTCTGAGTACAGCTGAGCTTGGCTGTAGAAAACAGAATAGAGTCCAGCACAAGTGCGGCCACGTCTGTGCTCTGTACAGAGACTTCCGAGGGCCTGTTCCAGAGATAAGTGGGACCTGCACCTATCACACGTATTATGTCATAAATGTCTGAAATAAGAACAGCCCTTTGAGATTAGCCAGAAACCCCTTCATTTGGAAGTGTCTCCCATCTTGTATTTCCCTGATACAAAGAGTAGACGACTAGGATCCATTAGAAATGTCAACCTATTCCCCCAATCCAGTTGTTCTTGCTCATTCACTGCCATATCCTTTGTTTGTAGGTGGTTATTAAATATGTCCCATATGTGGGAGACAGTAAAAGAGCAATGGATGAGTATACATCCGAAATCATGATGGGGGGAACCAACACCATTGTAATTCACAACACTTGTGAGGTAAGACTCTCCTGTTATGTGTTGTGTTCACCTCTGTTATCATTTTATGTACTATGTTCTAGAAGTCCAGCCTATCCCTATGACGGATTTCTGTGTTTTTTCATTTTGTCTTCATACAGTTTCAGATCTCATTCAGAATAATACATATTTTTCTTTTTTTTTTTACCCCGGTGAGTGATAATACAGTTCTTAGATGAAAGCTATTTTTTCCCTTTTGTAGCAGTGGTTTTATGAGGGCAGCCTCGTGACATTATCTGGGCTATAAAAAAATTGATGGACTAGCCTCACAATAGGCCACTGATATTGGTTTGGCGGCGTCCAGCTCGATTTTGGCAAACTTCTTATTGATTTACATCAGCTCATACGTGGTACTTTTTGTATCAGCAATGCTTTTTATATATATATATATATATATATATATATATATATATATATATATATTATATATAATATATATATTTTATTTAGAGAAAGCAAATCATACATCAAAAATAACAATACCATCTTGACAATTAAGGACATGCATTGAGGCCCACGGATAGTACAACACTATACAATCGACTGTCTGACCAGAAACACGAAAGCCCCTACATGTCCCAGCATAACATAACTCTCCCCCACTGCTTTTCCTTCGAAATTCTTCTCTGTAACAATAAACTGTAAACTCTTAACTTTCGTAACTCCCCCAACCCAAAGGGATGTGCCTAACCTACCTCTCCTCTCCCCTTCTCACATACTAACCCCTAGTCTCCCTAGGGAGCAGCAATGCTTTTTATGGCAGCTGTGTCCAAATCAGATGAGTGGGGCAGATTTATCAATACTATCTAATACTTGGTGTAAACTTAGACCAGACAGTCTTAGGGTATGTTTACATGGCGTAATTTTGGCGCGCATTTCGCCGTGTATTTGCGCTCTAATACGGGCGAGATGCGCACCGAAATTACGGTTATCCATAGGTTTCATAGATAACTATGGATTACCCCTCCTCTCCCCGCTCAGACAATACGATCGTATTGTACGCGCAGGGAGATAAGTGACATCTCAATTACTTGCAGAAAATACGCGCCGCGAGTAATGAGTGCTGGCCACGCCACGGGAGTATGCGCGTTATTAGCGCGAGCTCCTGAAAGACACCATGTACTGCGGCGCGTACTGTACGTTCAACTTCTGAATCTGTGTTCAATCCTCGTCTGGAAATTTCAGATGGGGATTCGCATCCAATCCTCGCCACACTTAAGTGAAGAGGATTGGATGTTGTTTTTTAGACTCTGTATTGATTCCTGTGTGTGGACAGCATCAAGCATTTGTATGTCACTTTTACACGCTTTCAGTAAGTACAGAAAATAAGCAAGTAAAATCAGCGTTAGGTGAACGAAGACGCAGATTTTGCATAAGAATCAACAGGAGGCATTTTACAGTCATTTTTTTGCTTTTTTTAGGGGTGGATTCCGAGCTGATTCCTTTCCCCTCCCAAAAAAAAATTGTAAAAAAAAAAAAAAAAAAAAAAAAGGCAATGTGAGCATAGGCTTAAACAGTTTTCATATATGTAGCCCAGTGTCTGCAATGTAGTGTTTTGCTGTGTCAGAGGGAGGGGAAGTGGACAAATAACTAAATAAAAATAATCGAAAGTCAGGAAACTCCACTAAGGCTGCGTTCCCACATTACAGTTGAGAAAACACAACATAAACGCAAGCAATTTAAGAACACATTAATTTTTTTTTTTTATGGGCTCCATTTTCACCTGTGTTCCCAATCAGAGTTAATTTCAAAACCACCTGCATAAATAAAAAAAACTAAATGCATGTGTTTTTTGTTTTTTTTAAAAAATAAATAAATTATTGCCATTTTTCAAGCTGTTGAAAAACACAACAGAAAACTCAGCGTGAGGACCCAGCCTTTTCTTACCAAACTGGCTGATGGGCTATCCGTGCAATATGCCATTGCTTTCTGACTGCTGATCCAGCATATCTGAGCATTTTGTATGGGGTTTTTTTGCATATGTTTTTTGTTTTTTTCAGTTTTTGTAGCATATTTTGCAAAAAGTATGGACCAGTTCACTCCTTTTTCTTTATGCATATTTTTTTTCCCCGATTCCTGTTTTGATCCAGTACATGATTTGTAACATGGAAAAACACTGCAGTAAAAGCATGAAAAAGAAAACCCATGACATACACTCATTTTTTGGTGTAGAAAGTCGACAATGAACGTCTATGGGGGGAAAAAATGCCACAAGCTGTCTGAAATAAACATATTAAGCTGCGTTTGGAAAAACAAAACTGCCACGGACTAAAAAGGGGGGAAAATCTCTCACCTTGGGGAGAGCCACCAATAAATTGGTCGGTGTGAGGATTTACGCGTCTTTCAGACCTCACTGACTTTTGCATGAAGCAGAGGCTTCTGGGAAAAGAGCTGGGGAGCTCCGCAGTGCACTTTTATTGGATGTAGTTATCCTCAATTCACATGTAGCTCGCAGGAGCCTTGCAGTGTGAGAGCGATTCGAGCCAAACCAGTTAAAGGGGTTGTCTCACTACAAGGATTACTTTCTGTGTTAAAGATCTTGCAAAAAAATCACTTTGCAATATGTGTCCATTAACAGTGTCCTACCTATTCCTAGATATCCCCTCTTGTATGGGCTGCATCAGCTCCTCAGGTCACTATAGCTACAGACCTGTTTGATATCTCCTGATAGGCTGCCAGCACTGGTTGCTATAGCTACAGACCTGGTTTCTACTGCAGCCTAGTAGAAGCCAGTAAACACTCCCCAGTATCAAAATGAAACCAAGAAAACATGACTGAAGTAAAATGAATCAAAGTAGTGAGACAACCCCTTTAAGTTCATCTACATGTAGGATGTGCAAAGCTGTAGTTATCCCTATCTAGGAAAGTAGTGTACTTGTACTATAGAGACTTAGGTATAGCAGTAATAGTAAAGTTAGATTCAGAAGTCTATTGGTTAATATTAAGGTTTCTTTCCCCAGTGTAGTCTGCCTGGTAACAGCAGCGTCATAACCCTCAGCCAATAGGGAGCTGAAACTCTGTGAAGCAGAAGGGGGGTTAGCTGCCAGCTGGGGGGATTCAAATAAATAGTGAGACATGTAGTAACTCAGGGTTTCTGCCAAGAGAAGTGTGCTGGAGATTCTGCCACAGGATAGTGGGCAGGAAGCATCACCCTCATCATTCCGGCTGGAGATGAGAGGCGGCAGATTTGAATGGAAGGCAAAGAAGAAGCCCTCGGAACAAAGGACTTGTAAATAGTTATTCGTTGACAGCAAGTAGGCCGGGCAGGAGCTGGGGGCAGAGCTTCGCCTCTAGAAGGGAGCACATTTGAGTAAAGGGCAAGAGAGGCCGTTGACGCAGCTGAAGTACGAGGTAGCCCCCCATGTGCTGAGTGGAGCATCCACGGAAGGTCAGTCAGGGTAGAGCGGTGAGGTTGAGCTGAGAGAGCTCCCTCTGGAACTGCTGGATGAGTGCGTGCTACTGGAGCTGGTTGAGACTCAATGTGGACGACTGGATTGTGCTACAAGTGTCGTTGCTGGAGGAAGTAAAAGAAAATAAAGCCACAGTTCTCCCGGTTAACTGTTGTCTGGTCTGTGTTATTTCTACGCCGGTACACTTCACTATAGAGAGTTCCACATCGTCTCTCCCCACAATTGAAAAGAACCAGAAAGGAGTGCAACCGTGTCCCTCCCTCTTCTTTAAATGCAGACAGTTATTTTGGGGTGTTTTCCCCTAGTCAGTCCAAAGGAGAACTTGCTGGCTGGGTGAGAGGCGAGAGTGGCTTAGAGGGAGAAAAAAATCTTTCCTTGGGGAAAACCACCAATAAATTGGTCAATGTGAGGATTTATGCAGCTTTCAGACCTCACTGACTGTTTTGCATAAAGCAAAAGTTTCTGGAAAAAGAGCTGAGGAGCTCCACAGCGCACTCTATTGGATGTAGATATCCTCAATTCACAGTATTAGGAAACCTGTTCCAAATTACATACAAATTTGACTTAAAGGGGTTGTCTCACTACATCGATTCATCTTACCTCACTCCTGTTTTCTTGGTTTCACTTTGAATTCAGGGGCATGTTTACTGGCTTCTGCTAGGCTGCAGTAGAAACCAGGTCTGTAGCTATAGCAACCAGTGCTGGCAGCCTATCAGGAGAGATCACACAGGTCTGTAGCTATAGCGACCAGCGCTGGCAGCCTATACCAGAGGGGATATCTAGGAATAGGTAGGACACTGTTAATGGACACATATTGCAGAGTGACTTGTTTTTGCAAGATCTTTAACATAAAAAGCAGCAATCCTTGTAGTGAGACAATCCCTTTAAGAACAAACCTCCAGTTTTATCTCATTTGTAACCCAGGGACTGCCTGTATTTCTGTATAATTTTTTTTCCATTATGATAAGTTTCTTTGAAAACCTCTTTTCTTGACGTCCTCCATCTTTCTTTTCAGGACTCTCTTCTTGCCAGTCCCATTATCCTAGACCTGGTGATCCTGACTGAAATCTGTCAAAGGATAACATTCCGCAGTGAAAAAGACCAAGACTTCCAGACATTTCACAGTGTCCTTTCCATCCTCAGCTTCCTCTGTAAAGCCCCACTTGTGCCCGAGGGCACCCCAGTAGTTAATGCACTTTTCAGACAGAGGAACTGCATTGAGAACATCCTCAGGTACCAGATGCTGCTTGTTAAACTTGGCCGGTTAAATATAAGCTAAATTGTGCTTCATATGTGGATGGGGCATTCTCGTATGTCCACTATAGTATTTTTCATGTAAAGATGGCGTCGTGTACAGTCTGAGACTTTCATCTTCCTAATTTCAAGCAAAGGTTTGGTCGTGGGAAGTCCACAGTAACATCTTATACATCATATATCCCCTACACTATTTGTGCTAGAATAGTGAGCGTTATTAGGGTGTGTTCACATGGCTTACTTTAGGGTGCATTTTGCCACAAATTTTGCGGCGTACTGCGCTCTAATACTAGCGAAATGCGCTCCAATCATTACAGTAATCCACAGTTTTCATAGAGAACTATGGATTACGCCTCCTCTCCCTGCTCGAGTAATGACAGTCACCGAGGGAGTACGCGCCGATCAGCGCGAAACCCAAACAACCGCCGTAATTGCAGGGCATACTGTACTCCCCGCAATTAAGCCATGTGAACCTACCCTTATGGTTGTTTAGATTGTTTATATGGTTATATAAATGTAGCATGGCACATACAGTACAGGTGCTACGTTTATCTCGCATGTACTCCTTAAAGGGGTTCTCTACTTTGGACAACCCCTACTTGTTTAAAAAAAAGAAAAAAAAAGTCCTTTGGCAATAGCTTGAGTAGAAAGTGTCCTCCCACTAGGACCCCCTGCAATCGGCTGTAGTTTGTAATAAAGCAGTAAGTGTATAGTTTTCCTGCAGCGCCACCACTGGAGAAATTGGATGTTACACACCGCGCATTCAAATCAGTGGACTTCCTGCATAAGGCAGGATATGAAAGGTCCTCCAGAGAGAGAGGCGCTCTACATAATTCCTCTTCATTCTGGCCAACAGATGATGATCCTAAAAAAAACAAAAAAAAAAAAAACCCCTATCTATGAATTCAGAATTTAATAGGGTGTACAAAAATAAATTTTCTAAAGCAGAGAGCACTTTAGGTAATTTTCTGACACATTCCCATCATTGTTTAACTTGTGTTCTTATGTTAGATGCATTTGTTAAGAACTTATGGTTCTGTTTTTATAAATTTCCCATATCGATATCAATATTTTTAAAAACTCCAGAAATTCTGCCATTTTCAAGTTGGCCGCCAGGCCCAATAATAATCTGATTCTTCCTGTTCTGTACAGAAAACTTTATTACGTTCATCCGCACAAGCAGGGTAACACTGAAAGGAGACACCAATGTGTATAGATGACACAGGATCCACCAGTCACAATAGGAGATGTCACAGCTCCCTCTCCTCCTGCCTGCACACTCACTTCTTCACGGGCCACAGAGCCTAGAAAACTCTCCTATAGAAGTCAATGGGTCTGCTACGGTTCACAGGCTCCTATGCCCATGAAGCTGCTGTAAAGCATCTTTCTAAATGCTTAATGGCCGCTCCTATAATCCTATACAGAAAACAGAATAAAAAAAAATCTACGATCAGAAAAGTAAAATGGCTAAGAAGAGAATGAATATGTATCAGTATCTTGTTTTAAGTAGTATAATGTTGTACCGTGTTAGTCATAGAAAGTAGTAGAAGAGTGAAGAAATCAGGCGATACCTTTTTAGAGGCTAACTGAGTACTCACCATCACATATACTCAGTTAGCCTCTAAAAGGTATCGCCTGATTTCTTCACTCTTCTACTATCTTGTTTTAAGTAATAAAAAAAATTGGTGATAGATTCCCTCTAAACTCGGCATGGGGCAAAAAGTGCATATAGAATTTGTCACCTTGTGCGAACATAAAGTATATAGTAGTGATTGCCTATTGCATCCTGTGATGTTGTCTTCTTCCTCAGGGCTTGTTTGGGTCTTCCGCCTCAAAATCACATGATGTTGGAGTACAAGATGCAGAGAAGTTTCATGAGTCTCAAGAGATCCAACCCAGTCTCATCACCTTGTCCAGTTTCCAGCAAGAAGGGGAGCGGCCAGGTTAACGGCTTTCATCACCAAGGCATAAAAAATGGCCACAGTAATGGACTGGAGCAAAGCGTGGGCACCAGCGACACGGAGATAGAGAACTAGGCATCATTCCACCAGATCGTTTACACTCTCCCAGTACGGACTCTCTGTAATGGAAAACTACCATAGAAGTTCAAGCTCCAACAATTGCACTGATCTTTCCTAAGCCAGACCTTGTTAGCTGTGTGACGAGTGAGGTGATTTACTAACATTTTGCACTACTCTCCAGTTAGCATCCGTTTTGGTGTTTTAATGGTAGCATTTTGAGGTTAATAAAAATAACTTCAAGCGACTTTGGTTGATGTCTCTTTTTAAACGGAATGTAAGTGATTTAAAAGGGTTTTGCCACGAAGTAAAATTGACGTGGGAATCTTGCAAATGAAATAACAAACATTCATACCATTCATCATTATTAAAAATTCTGCACGGTTTTTGTTTTAGCTTCTCCTTTAGTGATCCATTGTTTACAGCTCGTCTCCAGGGGATACGACCAGGGCTGTGAGCTCCTCACTCCTGGTCAGACATGCTCAGACATCAGCTCTCCTCTCAGGCAGCTACTGAGTGTTCAGACCCCAGGTGCAGTCACTCTACTCCCGTCCTCTGTATACCTTAGTAATTAGTCAAACAGTGCAAATAAATAAAAAATAAACCTCAATCAGGTTTGTGCATTGATAAGGAGAAAAAAAAACACAGGTTTGGTTCCTGCAGGGATTTGAACCGAGGACCCTTGTGCCTGGAGGCAAAAACTTTACCTCTCAGCTACTCACAATGCTTTATACATAAGCAGACCTTTCTTTGACTACAGAGAGGAAAGGCCTGGTGATGTCATCCTGATGGGTCACATGATATGCAAATCAAACAAATCACGCCCCCTTCTGAGTACACAGAGCTGAGGAGCTGGATGCAGGAGGTATGAAATGAGATTTGGCAAAACAGGTTTTATTGGTCCCCATTTGGAGTTTATTTGACTTTTTAGTCCCTTTTTATTCCAAATTTTTTTTCCTATTCTAAACTTTATTAAGAAAGTATCGTATACAACCTAAGCAAACAGATCACACTATGCGTGATTACAGATCAAAAAGAAACACAACACAAATCTGCAGCGGTCAATGTATAGCATCAGAGGAGACCATGGTAAATGGACAAGGAAAAAGGGCACCAAACATACTAGCTATACAAAAACCTCCTAACTATGGAGTTAGCGCAGAAAAAGGAACCGCAAGCAGAAAAAGCACAGAAAAAATAAATAACGGGAACGAGTAATCCGTCGTCTGCACGAAAGGATGACTCAAAAAAACCAAAAAACTTCTGCAAGGGTGGGGCTTCCTAAAGGTAAGACTCAAGTGACGCAGATGAAAGGTAGGGGCTGTCTAGAAACAACGTCATCCCGAAGAGGAGCCACACATCCAAACAGTAATTGAAAGGCCTACACACAGGAATCAAATTCCGGAGAGGCCGTGAAGGCAATCCACGCCCGACCATATTTTTCCCTTCCTTCAATGCTATCTAGCCTCAAATCATGCATTTGTATCATCTATAACAGTGGGGATGATGGGAGTTGTAGTTTCCCAACAGCTGGAGGGCTGCAGTTTGAGGATGCCTGCCTTAAACCAATCAGATGAGGAGGGGGGAGTTGTGGACCGCCAGAGCCTCGGGATTAAGCCTCTAGCTGCTACCAACATAAAAATAATAATATTCCCTTTTAGGGCCGAAGTGGCCAACGGGATCATGGACAAGAGCAGGACCGCCGGATCATTCTGCAACTGTGTACCTGCTCCAATTTTTATGGGATGCGGAATTGCCCAAAAAAATCCCCCACAATACTGGCATTGGTTATTTTTTCTTATGGGGTTTATTATGTTGAATCAATACATTGATATAGTATTAGATCGGACACTTATGAACAAGGTAATGCCAATTATTTTTATTTAATTTTTTTTTAACTGTAAAAACCCCTTTACACCTTCTTCATTAACATTTAATCCCCATAGGGGACCTGACCCTGCGAGTTTCTTGTTCTTTTGTACTAAATCCTCCAGTATTTCTGTATGTTCTGTACTTGTGGCAGGGTGTAATAGGAGTGTAATCATAGCAGGTCTGGAAGCCTTCATTAGACCGCTGGTTGCCTTGGCAATCGAATGGCAACTCGCGATCCCAGCGCAAGGGTGGTGGAAATCGAATAGCAAAAGGGTGTGCCGCAGCCCTTTCTGTTTACATGCCACTGGCTGCAGCGTTCTAAGGGTATGTTCACACGGCTTATTTTCAGGTGAATTGCGGGCGTATTTCGGCACGTATTGCTCTTAATACGCAGCGAAATGCGCCCCGCAGTTATGGTAATCCATAGCTCTTGTAGAGAACTATGGATTATGCCTCATCCTCCCCGGGCGTACAATACAATGGTATTGTACGTGCGGGGAGATAAGTGACATGTCAATTATTCGTGGCGATTATGCGCTGCGTGTAATGCATGTCAATGGGGCCGGCAAGCTGCCAACCCCCCGTGCCTCGGGAGTACGCAATGATCAGCGCGAGCTCCTGAAATACACGGTGTGTTGCGCCACGTACTGTACGTGCCGCAATACACCGTGTGAACATACCCTAAGGCAGAGATGGTGAACCTTTTAGAGAACGAGTGACCAAACTGCAACCGAAATAACCTTAGTTACCACAAAGTGCCGACGACGTTAGCACGAAGCAGGGAGGTGATGTTGGGAATACGAGGGATGTGACGGCCGCTTAACCCATCCCTCTGCCATATTTCCACTATACAGTGGCCATATAGTGGTAGATAGCAGTGTACACAGGTGCTCAGCAGACTGTTGACTGAATAATACCACAGCACCACGACCACATATTACCACCACATGTGACTGAATAATACCACCATGGCATGACCACATGTCACCAACACATAATGACTGAATAATACCGCCACACCATTACTGAATATAAACCATTACACTTTCCATACATATAAATGATTACAGTTCAGGTACATTTCATGACTCACAGGTGACGTTTCTCCGATGAGTTGTTCATGTTCCCTTTTCTTCATCTGGTTCACAGCTTCATGTTGACTTCTCCCGACCAACACTCGTACTGTATCTGCAGATTTGGACACAAATATCTAATGTATATAATGTCTCAGGCAAGCAGGTATATAGATATAGGTCTCCTCAGGCATTATAAAGACATAGGTCCCCACAGGCAGGCAGGTATATAGATATAGGTCCCCACAGACAGACAAGTATATATAAATATAGGTCTCCACAGGCAGCATATAGATCCCCACAGGCAGTATATAGGTCCCCATCGGCAGTATATAGCATCCAGCAATAAAAATAACAACACTCATACCTTACCTCTTTCCCAGCACATTCCTCTTCTGCCCATCACTGGCGGCATGATGACTTCATCACGCCGCCAGCGCCGGGACGCTTCTCCGGCAGCTCCTCGGCCGAGGAGAGGTAACTACAGCTGCTCAGCGGAGTATGGGGCCGTGGTGGACCCTCAGCACTAGGGGGCCACGGTGGGCCCCGCTGTGTCGGTCCTGGAGCCTACTGGAGGCCCCAGGTCCGACACTGTGACCCGGACGCCGAGTCCTCCCAGCGCGGCAGCACAGATTTTTTTGAAAGTGAAGTTAGCGAGTGGGCAGCCTGGCATGCGTGCCATCGGTTCGCCATCGCTGCCCTAAGGCTATGTCTACACAGCAGAGGTTTCCCGTTCAGATTTTCGGTGGTTTTAGTATTAGGAAACCGCTGCAAATCTGATGGAAAAACGTCCGTGTAGACTTTAATACAAAAAAACACCTGTAGCCTACACAGGTCGTGATTTTTCTGCTTGTTTTTGGGCGCTGGCAGTTTTAGGAACATGTTGTAAAATCCGACGGAGTCCTGCAGAAAATTTGCTATTGAAGTCTATGGAAACTGCCGGACGGTTTTTCGGTGTTTGTTGGACGGTTTTGCTGATAAACTGCTCAGGTGTTTAAACAAGGTATATGAATTTTGCATACGTTAAAATTGTGAAAAAAAACAGACCAAAAAAACTTGTCAGTGACCCAGCAGCTTTGGACAAAAAACTGACAAAATACTCAGGTTCAAAGCCGTTTTTAGGTTTTGCTTTTTGAAGAGTTTTTTGTCCTATGCTGTGTTGACCGAGCCTAAGGTGTTAAATGCCTGGCCGCTAATGCAGGAGTCAGCGGTGACCAACAGCTAGCAATCATTGGGTATAGAGCGGGCTGCGCTCCTGTGTCTGCCCCATAATCTTGGTGTCGTCATGACACACTGGTACTTCATGGGGTGCTGAGGCGTCAACTTGAATTTAGAACACAGATTAAATTGGGATGATTAAAGAAACACACGCGCTTTTATTTCTGTAGGTACTTTTGGTGCATTCAAAAAAAGTGCAACGTGTGAGCTCAGTCTCCTAGGTTTATTTCTTTAGCTCACAGAAGTGAACTCTGGGCCACATATATGGAAACTGCCTAGGTCTAAAACTCACTTTGTTGCCCATAGCAACCAATCAGAGCCCCCTTTCATATCCTAAAGTGCTCTGGTTGCTATGGGCAACAAAGAGTTTTAGACCTAGACAGTTTTCATACATGTGGCCCTCTGTATTCAGTAAGTGGCCGCCTTATATATTGGGCCTGTTTTATCAAAACTGTCTATCCATAGGACTGTCTTTGTTGCCCATAGTAACCAATCACAGCCCATAGCAACCAATCAGAGATCGGCTTTCATTTTTCCAGAGCAGTTTAAAAAAAATGAAAGCTGAGTGCTGATTGGTTGCTGTGAGCGCTGATTGGTTGCTATGGACAACACAGACCGTTTTGATAGATGAGGCTCAGTATGTTTAGAAGAGGCATTTCGGCAGTTTTACACTTAAATTATTCATTCCATGCACCTGTATTAGGGTAAGTTCATGCGGCTGATTTAGTCACTGAATTTCAGGGTCCACATTGGCGTCAAAACCTCGTCTGAAAAGCACCTCAGTGCAGCGCTGTTTTAGACCAGGTTTTGGCATAGTTGCCAACTTCTGAAAGTGGAAGAGTGGGAGATTGTAAAGGGCGGCGCGCTACACATGGCCACGCCCATCTTGTTTGTGCACCACGCCCCTTAGAAAAAGCCACACCCACTCCCCCTAAATGCATAACCGCTCTGGAAGAAAGCCAGATGCTCCTCTAGCCAGGTAGTGCTCTTATAGCCAGGTAGTGACCCCTAATAGCCAGGTAGATGCCCCTATAGCCAGGTGACGCCCCTTATAGTCAGGTAGTGCTCCTTATAGCCAGGCAGTGACCCCTAATAGCCAGGGAGTGCCCTCTGTAGCCAGGTAATGCCCTCTTGTAGCCAGGTAGTGCCCCTTTTGTAGCCAGGTAGTGCCCAATGAAGCCAGGTAGATGGCCCCAATAGCTAATAAAAAAAATTAATAAAAACTACTCGCCTCACCAGGCTCCCAGCAACCCGTCCAGCTCCCGCCAAAAGCGGAAGAGTTGGCATGTATGGGTTTTGGATAAGGTTTTCCAACACTGTTTTCTTTCTGAAACACCCATACAAATTAATAGCCCGGGCAACACCCGTGCCACAACACCTGTCGAGGTTTTGGAGCTCTCCATTGATTTCTATGGGGATTTTCAGCATTGAAAACCATTCAAAGATTGACATCAAACTACTTTTTCAGTGCCCAAAAGGGTGTCCAAAGCACAGAAAAGCCTCATCTTGTGTGAAGTACAGCGCTGCTGGAATCAATGACTTGGAGATGTTTTGGACGAGGAAATGCTCCAAAAACAGCCGTGTGAACATAAACTTAAAGGGGTTTTGCCACGAAGTAAAATTGACGTGGGAAGTTTGAAAATTAAATAATAAACATTTTCACCATTATTAAAAATTCTGCACCATTTTTGTCTTAGCTGCTCCTTTAGTGATCCATTGTTTACAGCTCGTCTCCAGGGGATACGACCAGGGCTGAGAGGGATTTGAACCAAGGACCCTTGAGCTGTAAAGCAAAAATGTTACCTCTGAGCTACACTGTAGCTACTTACAATTCTATACATAAACAGACCTTTCTTTCACTAGAGAGAGGTAAAGCCTGGTGATGTCATTCTGCTGGGCAGGGCTGGCAATAGAAATTTTGGGGCCCCATACAGCCAAATGTCCATGTCCCGCCCCAAACACGCCCCTTCCCAGGCACCACCCCAAACATGCTCCTACCAGGCTCCACCCATTCACTGCTGTAGCCCCGCCCCCTTTCACGTCCTCATTTTCTAGTTTGGAAAATATAACTTGTTTTGGCCAAAAGATTTTAAAGCCTGCCACCACTCCAAGGTAGACTCTTTTGGCAGGGCCCTACTCTACTCTCACCTTCTAAACATTTTATAATTTAGCTAATTAAAAGACCAGAATGCTACATATCCATAAATTAAAGGTAATAGAATTATATAACCTCACACTACTATCTCTAGGTCATAGTTGCCAACTTTTGAAAATGGAAAAGCAGGAGATTGAAGAGGGCGGCACGCGTAGCGCGGTGCGGCGAAACATTTGCATGGACACGCCCATCTTGTTGGTGTGCCACGTCCCTTCGAAAGCCACACCCACTCCGCCTAACTGCATAATGGCTTTGTAGCCCCCCATAGCCAGGTAGTGCCCCTTACAGGCAGGTAGATGCCCCCTTGTAGCCAAGTAGATGCCCCTTTGTAGCCAGGTAGATGCCCCCTTGTAGCCTGGTAGATGCTCCCATTTGTTAGCCAGGTAGATGTACCCATTTGTTAGCCAGGTAGTTGCCCCCTTTGTTAGCCAGGTAGTTGCCCCCTTTGTAGTCAGGTAGTTGCCCCCTTTGTTAGCCAGGTAGATGCCCCCATTTGTTAGCCAGGTAGATGCCCCCATTTGTTAGCCAGGTAGTTGCCCCTTTTAGTAGCCAGGTAGTTGTCCCTTTTGTAGCCAGGAAGTTGCACCCTTTGTTAGCCAGGTAGTTGCCCCCTTTAGTAGCCAGGTAGTTGTCCCCTTTAGTAGCAAGGTAGTTGCCCCCTTTGTAGTCAGGTAGATGCCCCCTATAGCTAATAAAAATAACATAATAAAAGCCACTTACCTCACCAGGCTCCTGCAGCTCCGGACATCTCACGGCCGACCGACTCAGCGTCGCAGGGGGAAGTGAGAGCAGCCGCGCGTCACACCCCCGGCGACGCTGATCTGTGTATACAGCGATCCCTCCTGCCTCCTCCCTGCACAGAGAGAGTCTCCTGACGGGTGAGCGGCTGCTGCGGCCGCTTCACCCGCCTGTAGGAGCGGCCCGGCGGCGCCAGAGTAGTGCACCAGCGCTACTCTGTCGCCACGATCAGTTAAAGAACAATCGTATCTTCAGCTCTTTTAAAAAAAAACTAAAAAGCGCCGCAGATATGATTGTAAAGCTATACAGTGGAGACATAGCCTATGGGCTAACTGATGTTATATTTTAATAAATTGGACTTTTTGGACGGGGCGACGCCAAATATAGGGACCTATTTATCTTATTTGTAAAATGGCGAAAGGCGTTGATATCAACTTTTAAGGGTATGTTCACACGGCGTCTTGCCTCTGTATGAACATCCACTTTTCTGATGCGTCTCTGGGTTCCTCTGAACGAACCAAGAGACGCATCTAACAATGAGCAGTGACTTTATCACTGCCGGCAATGACAGACACGCAGCGGCGTTCACATGAGAGATCGCCACTGCGTGTCTCCCTCCTGCCTGTTGTCTCCGTCTTTCAGATGCGATCATAGAAATGACATGCAATTCTTCATCCGAAAGACGGCCCCGACAGGCAGGAGGGAGACACGCAGCGGCGATCTCTCATGTGAACGCCGCTGCGTGTCTGTCATTGCCGGCAGTGATAAAGTCACTGCTAATTGTTAGACAAAATGTGAAATAAGCGGGCCTGCTTGAAGCGGGCCCCTTATTTTCCCAGGGCCCCATACAGGTGTACGGGTTGTACCCCCTGTATGGCGGCCCTGCTGCTGGGTCACATGATCTGCAATTGAAACAAATCTCACACGCCCTCTTCTGAGCACACAGAGCTGAAGAGCTGGATACAGGAGGTATGAAATGAGATTGTGGCAAAACCCCTTTAAAGTAGAGATTGTAATTATTCGAGCCACTGGGACCCCTTACTAATTGCTAGAATGTGAGCCCCCGGTCCCTCCCCGCGTCTATTGCATGTAGCACAGTGTGACTGCTGGGGTAAATGTTGTACATTTGGGGTAATCTGCATTAGAGATGTGGTAAATGGTTATTCCCATCTAGGGAAATTGGATCTCGCTGCCTTTTGCTGCAGCCACATAAAATGGGTTGGTGGATAGTTTACTTCTATGGGATTTCTGATAGTAGCTGATTTAATGTGCTCGACTATACTCAAAGCTTGTATAGAAGTGAACAGAGAGCCGAGCGTGCATGGCCAACTCTGCTTTCCTCAGCCATAGAATAAAGAGCCAAAATCTTATTTACCGCCATAACAATAACCCTTTGGTGACCGAGCACCTGATATCCATGCAAAATGTTAGTCTCACACGGGCTGATAACATTGGTGCCCATGCAGGTGTGCAGAAGGGCGCTTTCACATTTTTTTGATTCATTTTTAATTATTTTTCAAATTATATATATATATATATATATATCTATATATATCTATATATATATATATATATATCTATATATATATATATATATTTTTTTTTTTTTAATACACATTAAGGGCGACATTTCCCAACACGCCAACGCCAGTTTTTTGGTCTAGATTGTGCTAAAACCGCTTTTGACGCCATATTTTGGATGTAAATGAACTGTCGTACATCAAAACTAGGCATAAAAAATGATGCGCTGTGCGCCTCCATAACGAAAAGCGCCTATTGAGGCGCCTAGCACATCATTACAAGTGTATATGTGTTAGGTGCATTACAAGTATGTGTTAGGTGCATTACAAGTATGTGTTAGGTGCATTACAAATGTATATGTGTTAGGTGCATTACAAGTATGTGTTAGGCGCATTACAAGTATGTGTTGGGTGCATTACAAGTATGTGTTAGGTGCATTACAAGTATGTGTTAGGTGCATTACAAATGTATATGTGTTAGGTGCATTACAAGTATGTGTTAGGTGCATTACAAGTATGTGTTGGGTGCATTACAAGTATGTGTTAGGTGCATTACAAGTATGTGTTAGGTGCATTACAAGTATGTGTTAGGTGCATTACAAATGTATATGTGTTAGGTGCATTACAAGTATGTGTTCGGCGCATTTCAAGTATGTGTTCGGCGCATTACAAGTATGTGTTGGGCGCATTACAAGTATGTGTTGGGCGCATTTCAAGTATGTGTTGGGCGCATTTCAAGTATGTGTTGGGCGCATTTCAAGTATGTGTTGGGCGCATTTCAAGTATGTGTTGGGCGCATTTCAAGTATGTGTTGGGCGCATTTCAAGTATGTGTTGGGCGCATGTCAAGTATGTGTTCGGCGCATTACAAGTATGTGTTCGGCGCATTACAAGTATGTGTAGGCGCCGTACAAGTATGTTTTGGTCGCATTTCATATACTTGTAATGATAAGCTATGCGCCTCCATGCAAGATGTGCCTCGATAGGGGCATTACATACGCTTCTAATGATATGCTATGTGCCAAGATAAGCGCTAATCGCGGCACAAAACATTTAATTGGTAGAGTATGTAATGTCCCTATCAAGGCACATCCTGCACGGAGGCGCATAGCTTATCATTACAAGTATATGAAATGCACCTAACACATACTTGTAATGCGCCTAACACATATACACTTGTAATGATGTGCTATGCACCTCAATAGTCGCATGTCGTTATGGAGGCGCACAACATCATTATTAGGCGCATTATGTTTACTATGCAAGGTATACCTGACGCCAGATTTTTGATAGGGTCACACTTTACACTTATTTAATGCGCCTAAAAGCCGACATAGCACCAACAATTTTTGGACATCTCACCCTAAGTGTTCACCACTGTCCCCATATACTGATCACCATGATCTATTGGAAACAGCCTGTCTGCCTGTGATCTTTAGACACAGACATGCAGAGAAGATGCAAGCTCTGAGTAATGTGACGATGTGATGGGTGATGTCCGTGATATTTCCCCTTAAAGGGATTGTCCAGGATTAGACAAACATGGCTGTTTTCTTTCCAAAATATCACCGCCTCTGATGTGACTGGTATTCTAGGCCAGCTCTATTGAAATGGATGGCGTGGAGCTGCAATCCTAAAAATATACTTTGGTAGAGGGGGCGCTATTTCTGGAAGAATGCAGATATTTTTTTTAATCCATACAAAAGAGAAGGGACGTGTGTTTTTTTTAATCCTGGACAATTCTTTTAAAGGGGTTCTCCACTTTGGACAGCCTCACTGTTAGAAGGGTTCTTTTGACAAGATGTTGATCACAAAAGTTACCCCTCAATGGCACCCCAAGCACAGGCTGTAAATTGTGGGCAATCTGCCAGTGTGTGCACATTTGCCTTGCAGCACCACCACAGGAGAAATCGGGTATTACACAGAACCAATTCAAATCAATGGGCCGTCTGCGTGATGAAAGACAGGACAAGTCCTCCAGAGCGAGAGATGCTCTTTGTCATCACTCTTCATCCTGGCCAAGAGATGAGGATCATAAATGGAGGACGTCTAACCTCGTTTTTCTGAATCGAAGAACCTTTTAAATGCTACAGAAAAGATGGTGATGTCGGAACAGGAAATATGGCTGCCAGAATGCAACCGCAGTCCAATAAAGCTTGTCTCCTTTAGACATTTGTAATGTCTGATGTCACCATGGACGTTATGTCAAGGGATAAATGCTGCTTCTGCTGTTGATGTCACGAGCATGGACTGATATGCTCACTCTAGGGCATCAATACATGTACTATTCACACAGGGCTAATGGTGTAACAAGGGCGATACAGGAGTGGTGCCATCTGTGACATCTGTGTCAGAGGTTCTGTTTGGAGCCTCTATTGCAGATTCTGTAAAAAAAAATAAAAAAAAAATGATAGCACTATTTTTTCCATTATGACAATAGACACCTTGACGGAAACCTTAGGGGCCCTATTGTAGTCAATGGAGTCCATTGAGTACTGTTGGTGTCTCCAGTTATAGAGTCTTCAAACGAAACCTCCGCAGAAGTAAACCTGGACTTAATTGACAATATGGTTGTGATGTCACAATGGGCACTATAAACTAATCACCAGGACCCGGGGCAGTCAGACCGCTCTGGAGGCTACACTTGGAGTAGCTCATGCAAGACCTGTAGTGGGTACCCCAATTGATTAAACTAATGGCATGATGTCATAGGGGCCCCGGTCACAAACTTGATGACATCATCACTGATGTCTTTATTAGTGTGGTTGTCAGGAGGATAGAGAAGTGTGTCCCTTGTCGGTCACCAGTTCATGTGCTGATCTCCTGTGGTAATGATCCTTAGCCATTAAAATGTTATAATGACAAATTTTGGTGTTTACGTTACAATTGGTTATGTCACATATAGGGTCTTGGGGGGTGACATCGTACATGATGACCCTTACAGGTTTAGAGATAGTGGGTGCTGTTCTCACAAGGGGTGCTGACCATGTAAATCAAGTACCAGCAGAGGGAGCTTAAGCATAGAACAGTGACCTGTGACCAAGGCGTGGTGTTTCCTTTTAAGAGACCATAGTAGGTGATCACCTTATTGGATCCAATATTACTGCTTTGAGTTTATCACCAATGATGTCATTGAGATGTCAGAAACTTGGGCTTCTGTGTCCCCTGTAATACACCAATCTATATAATGAGAATGCCCTATGTGGCCCCCATACAGTTAATGACTTCTTCAGGTGGTGGTCAGTGACATCAAAAGGTATGCGGTCCCTATAAATTAAGCCCTAGGACCTGCAGCCGCCAGAGGAGATATTTTTATGTTCACTTATATTATATTCACTATGTATAGGAGGGTAGCTATAGGGGAGGTGCAGAGTGTCTGAGAGGACCCAAAGGCCCTTCTGTTGTGTAAAGACAAGGCACATGGTAGGTTGGGGGTCCCTGTTTCAGATATTGCATTGGGTGAGTTTCCGGGTGATAGTATGGCCATTGTAAGATTCTCTGAAAAACATAATTAAACATAATCTGGTGTTTCTGTGAGTGTGGCCAATTGTTCCTGAAGAGTGTGAACATTTTACTGTGGCAGACCCAACATTGTAAATCTATATCTATACGCTGGCTCTGAGGACCCCCCATAAGGCCTGCTCTGTACCATGTACATTCTAAATCTGTTGGGTTGCCTTTTTGTCAATGCTGAAATATACCCCCAATGCTGAAAGGGAAAAATATATATTGTACCTTGTTTGTGCCAAATATATGCAAATATCGGCCATCATTTTTTTTTTAAACCCATTTTCAGCACACTTTTGTAATAGAAAGCCCTATGTACACAACAACATGGTGGGTGTACATAAGGCCTATGGTTACATCTACATGCCACTGGTTTACTGTATTCAGTATTTATAAAGTGCAAAAATCCAACTGTAAATCTTCCCCATAGACGTCACTAGAACGTCCTAGCTGTAGTCTACACAGCTCTTTTCTGAGGTCGGATTTAACTCCTGAAATCTGTTCAAAAAATTTAGAACATGTCCTATAACCATCGTTATTCACTTGAAAACGGCGGAGAATAATACTGCTCAGTGCTAGGCTATGTCTACATGGCAATGCTAAAAGGCTGTTGGAAATCCGACTATATTTTAACATCGCAGCACCACGGTTTTTGGCGAGAGTTTGTGCCAAAAACTATGGTCGGTTTTTTTTTAAAATTTCGGCCGGCCCAGTGCATAGAACTGTACAAGAATCTGCCTTAAAGGGGTTGTCTCATCTCAAATTTCATAGGATGCATGAATGAAATAATGCTGCTTTGCTCTGTCACTTCCTGGTCAAGCTGTCTGTAATTAGCATATGAGATCCATGTATTCAGACTTCTGCTAATTAGATAAATCTCATGCTGTCAGGACCAGGGAAGCGTCTGAGTTAAAGTAAACAGCAGTAATTACTGGCTTTTGTCTGAAAGATCAGATAACAAACAAGCTCTCACTGTCCAAAGTTCTGTGCTGCCAGGATCTGTGTGATGACTTCACTACCTGCTATCAGATAGAATAAACAACAGGGGAGAAGAAGTACACAGGTCAGTCACTTGAGGAACCAGAAAGCCCTCAGAAGGTGATAAAATCACTTGTAGCTCCTTAACAACAAAAAAATGAACATCGCAATATATTTGGAAAACGTCTTCATTAAGTGTTCCCAACATGTTGAAAGCTAATCTTTGTAGTGAGACAACCCCTTTAATATGACAGATTATAGAACATGTTCTATATTCCAGCAGTTTAGAATTCCAACAATAGAAAATCCTTACTGTGTAGACTACAGCTCGGATTTTCTGTTGAGGTCTATCAGTGCTGTGTAGATGGGGCCTTAAAGGGAATATGTCGCCAATTTTTTTTTTTTACTTATTAAATCAAGCCCCTGATCCATATGCTTTTCCTCTCAGTCGTTTTTATTTCCTGATTGTTGATTTCTCTATTTGGCCGTCTATATATGACTGTGGGGAAGACATTCTTGCTTGCACTGCTTAAACAGTAGTCAGAGAGATACTTTACAGCAGCTTCATGCCCATAGGACTCTTAAGACAGTTTCTGTCCCATAGACGTCTGTGACATCTCCTCTTGTGACTGGTGGATTCTGTGTTATCTGTACACAATGGTGTCTCCTTTCAGTTTGACCCTCTTTGTGCCGATAATGAGCACACTGCTGAAAAGCTCTCTAAACAGAGCAGGAAGTGTCAGACGATTCTTAGGCCCTAGTGGCCAAAGTGAAAACTACAGGACTTAAGAATTATTAAAAAAATACTGAAAGTGATCTGGAAAATTTAAAAAAACATAACCAAAAATTCCTACAAAATGTGTTTAACATAAAAATGTGAGTTAAACAATAAGTCATTTTTTGATGACACATTCCCTTTAATGGGTCAACAGACATGAGAAAATCAACCCCAAAATCTGCGGTAAAAAATGGAAAGCGATTGTAAAATACTGGTCGGATTATGTAACAGAATCCAATGGTGTTTTACAGTTGCCACGTAGACGTAGCCTACGACCTCATTCTAACGCTGGCCTATTGTACCCATATTTGACCATCCATATTCCAGATGTAGCATGATGACCTTCTAGAGTTCTGCTGAACCAAATGTAGTTTAGTAGAACCAAATAGAAGTCCAGCAGTTAGATCTGGAGAACAGACCCATAAACAAGGGTAACATGAATGAGGACTGAGAATATTAGGGTTTTTCCCATTTTTGCACACGTGAGATCAGACTGTGCAGCCACATTAGTTATCAGTTTGATCATCTGCTCCGAATCGGATTCTCAGTCTGTCTTATCTACAACTCTGGAGTCGGAGTCCGTTTTGGATGGAGTTTGAGTTGAAGCATTTTGAAATGTGTTAGTCTATTAATCTAATCCATACATAGAATGGATTTTGTGCACTTTGTCATTCCATTATAGTGAATGGCATCCACACCGTCATTTATTCAGCAAAAATGGTTTTAACTTGGGTTTGTAAATATTTTTTTACCGTGGAGGAAAAATAAATTTGTGCCACTTTTCATGTGGATTCCTCTTGCATTGGATAGACTGCACCCTCCAACTGGGGACTGCACCCTCCAACTGGGGACTGCACCCTCCAACTGGGGACTGCACGCTCTAACTGGGGACTGCACCCTCCAAGTGTCAAAATGTGCTGCATGCAAAGTGAAAATCCACATCATGACTCTCCTTAGATATTTGCCACAGATCTGCAATTTAGTTTTCGGGCACAAGGATCAGCCGCGTACACCGAGCCATAGGCCCCTGTTTATCTAACAAGCCTGATGTTACTACAGTGAATTATTAGCTACTGATGATGATATATGAACTATTTCTGAAGGAGATGGAATCGGAGTTAAAGGGATTGTGTCACTACATTGATTCATCTCACCTCTGTCCTGCTTTCTTGGTTTCAGGGGCGTGTTTACAGGCTTCCGCTAGGCTGCAGTAGGAGCCAGGTCTGTAGCTATAGCAACCAGTGCTGACAGCCTATCAGGAGAGATCAAACAGGTCTGTAGCTATAGCAACCAGTGCTGACAGCCTATCAGGAGAGATCAAACAGGTCTGTAGCTATAGCAACCAGTGCTGACAACCTATCAGGAGAGATCGAACAGGTCTGTAGCTATAGCAATCAGTGCTGACAACCTATCAGGAGAGATAGAACAGGTCTGTAGCTATAGCGACCAGTGCTGGCAGCCTATCAGGAGAGATTGAACAGGTCTGTAGTTATAGCGACCTGAGGAGCTGATGCAGCCCATACAAAAGGGGATATCTAGGAATAGGTAGGACACTGTTAATGGACACATATTGCAAAGTGATTTGTTTTTGCAAAATCTTTAACATAAAAAACAATCCTTGTAGTGATACAACCCCTTTAAGGATTCAGCTCACTATATCCATGCCCCTGGTTTTATCATTATTTGCGGATAAGTAGTGTCGAACTTTGGATTTGTATCAAATTCAACCCAAATCTGGCCCCAACTCAGGTGTTGGTATAAGTTGGCAAAAAATCTTTTCCAACCATAACGCTTAGGGTGTTCACACCGCGGGTTGACTCTGTGTTGGCATACGTTTATGGATGTGTGTTTCGATCCGTGTTTCAGATCCGTGCAGTGTGATTTACATTGCTTTCAATGTAAAACAGGCGTCGTTGTTCAGGCAATACGTGTTTTACATGCGTCTTTCTAATGCGGATTTCGGATCCGTTCTAAGAATTGTCATGTCAATTCTTGATCCGAAAGACGCAGCAGGAGCCCTATAATAAACCATAGAGTGCGATCCTGCTGCAACCAAAATGCATCCAAACATGCAGCTGTGTGTTGGATGTGTTTCGGATCCAAAACGCCGTGTGAACAAACCCTTTAGTTGGGGTTTTTATGCCTTTTTTTTTTTTTTTTTTTTAATTAGGATTAAGTTACCTCTCCGTGGATCCAGGGGTGCCAGATGTAATGTTAGACTGGCAGCGGCGGTGCATCCGGAAGTGCTGGAGAGAGGTAAGGAAACACTAAAAAGGCTTAAAGGGGTTGTCTCACTACAAGGATCCCTGCTCTTTATGTTAAAGATCTTGTAAAAACAAGTCACTTTGCAATATGTGTCCATTAACAGTGTCCTACCTATTCCTAGATATCCCCTCTTGTATGGGCTGCATCAGCTTCTCAGGTCGCTATAGCTACAAACCTGTTCAATCTCTCATGATAGGCTGCCAGCACTGGTTGCTATAGCTACAGTCCTGTTCACTCTCTCATGATAGGCTGCCAGCAATGGTTGCTGTAGTTACAGACCTGGTTTCTACTGCAGCCTAGTGGGAGACTGTAAACACGCCCCGGAATTCAAAATGAAACCAAGAAAACAGGACTAAGGTGAGATGAATCAGTGTAGTGAGACAACCCCTTTAAAATCCTAATCAAAACTTAGGGCTATGGTCATGTTTAGGGGTTGGAACAGAGTTAAAAAAAATTGGGTTTGGGACGTTCTGAACTCAATTTTTTTTTTTTTCACCAGTTTGGATGAACCAATTCCAATCTGAACAGGGACAGATTTGCACAATATCTGAGAAGATATTTACCGCAGCTTTTACCAATTGATATTGTACCCGACATCACGTACCGATATCCCTATGTAAAAAGGCACATGTGCTGCATAGCCCAATCAGTTTTTTTTTTTTTTAATTGGGACGAAATGATGTTTTAAACAAAGAGACTGAAATATATGAAAAAATTCAAATTACATTTATTGATGCAGTTTTGTTTTTTTTTTTCTTTTTTGATAAGCAACTTTCAGTCTAAAGAATTTTTACAATATAAATAACATACAAATGACACGATATACATACATATATATATACACACACATAAAAATATGTATATATACCCTACACTGGACAACTAAAATCTAGGACTGAATTCTAACCCTACGAGCAAAATACAAAGCAGGCTCTTTGAGAGTATGCTTTATATCCCAAATACTGTCATATCATATAAAGAACAAATAGCAGTACAGTTTTTATTTTTTTGTCTTTTAAATCCTGTCCTAATGTTACAGTATTTTACATCACACTAGAATAACGCAGACATTGCAGGAGGGGGGAAGAGGGGGGGGGGGGGAAATAAAAGTATAAAAATTAAGAATAGGAACGACGTGGGTCAATAGCATAATTCTGTACAAAGTTGCTTTGGGATACAATAGAAAAAAATCCAATAGAACAACAAAAAGAGCACAGACATCTTTTGCAATGAGGTCCTTTATGTTTAGAGTTTAAAAAAAAAAAAAAAATAAAAACAAAAAAAAAATCCTTCATAAGAAAGTTAAAATGTGTCCTCTGTTATGTAAGATACAGTTCATATCTCCCCTTACGACATCCCTGACCCCTGCAGGCTCCAAAGGAGGGAGAGCGTAAAAATCTCCCGTGTGAGGTCTATTTACAGTTACTTCATCTCCTCGGCCTTACGCCGCTTTTGTCTGTGCTGTACCCTTGGAGGGGTTCATATGCCTGGGTTCAATATTTCACAGTAGTATTGCAGACCAAAAAGTCCCCTCTAATCCTTGAGTCGGAATGGGGGTTCCTGTATGAAAGTGTTTTTGAGATATGTAGTGTGTATACTGTATACTCATGCATATATCTGGATGGTCATTGGTAGGTTAATCCGTGAAGGCCTCTCGTGGATCAAAACTACTACTCCCAGCATGCTCAGAACACCTCTAATCTGGATCTGGTAAATTCTCCAACTACAGGCAGTCCCTGGGTTACGAACAGGATAGGGACTGCAGGTTTGTTCTTAAGTTGAATTTGTATGCAAGTCGGAACAGGTAGATTTATTAAATGTAACTCCAGTACACAAGGTTGTTTTTTTTTAGTTTGGATAGTGCAGGGAAGGGTTTTTACATTTGTTTTGTTGTCTGTGCCCCTGTTAAGAAGATTTCACCTTATTTTCACCTCATGTGGCATGCTGGACCTTGTCGTTCCACAGCTACTATCTGATGTGGAACATGGAACTACAAGTGTCAGCATGCCCCATAAGTCTCCATTTGTAACTAGGGGACAGATGTAAGTCGGAACGGTGTAAGTTGAGGACTGTTTGTACTAGGGTCGAGTATTCTAAGGTTTTTCTGCGGTAGACCCATGCAATAAAATCTCCATACACAAATCTGCACAGATTGGTTCAGATTTTAATTTGTAACAAAATCTGCACTTTTTTAAAATTTATTTTAGATGACCCATTACCCTTAACCCCAATACGTAGAGTCAAGGTCCCTGAACATAGATTTAATATGTAGATTTTATGCTACATATTTGCTACGGAAATCATGCAGATGCGACCCATTAATGTCCCCTTTTTTGGGTTCTCCATTTTAAATAGTCCATACTCGTTAAAGGGTCCTTTAAATTAATCACTAGGTGTACCCCTGCTGGGACCCCCGGCAATCAACTATATATGTACTGATTTCCAGGGAATTTAAAATTTTTCTGCAGCGCCAACACTGGGGGAATTAGGCCTTACACAGGGCTCATTCAAATCAATGGGCTGTCTTCTGTAATACAGGACAGGTCCTCCAGAGAGAGGGACACTCTTTGTAATCGTTCTCCACTCCGTCCACAAGATGTGGATCCTGGAAAGAAGACCCCTCTTTATGAATTTCGGTGTAAGAAAATGGGATTTCCCAACCAGAGAATATCTTTAAAATGGAAATAGATTTCGAAATAAAGAGCCTTATTTATCAACACTGTCTAATAGTAAGACCGTTTTTGTTTCTCATAGAGATAAGGGCATGTCCCCACTGCACGGGTTTTCGGACGGTCTTTCAGCCGGTTTGCGGTTTTTCAGACCGCCTGAAAAACCGGCCGAAAATGAGCACAATTGTGCTCTATGGAAAACCCGTGCAGCAGTCCCCACTGCACGGGTTTTTCCGCCAGGCGGTTTTGCCGGCGGCAGTCCAGCGGCAAAACATTGAGCAAGAACCATCTTCCGTCCGGTTTTCGGACGGAATCTGTGCTGCTCAATGGGAGGAGGGAGGGCTGTTCTCCGCTCATCGCGGGGAAAAGCTGCCCCCCCCACCCCCCGCGGCCGTGGGGACGGGCGCAAAACAGGACAAATACCGGCCGGCAAACCGGCCGGTATTTGTCCACTGCTGTGGGGATGCGCCCTATCAGAGAAAAATAGTGAAGAGTGCGTAGCACTTGAAACGCGTCAGCCCTCTGCCGTATCTGTTTCGGGTTCATTTGCCTGGCTTTTATATATTTACAATAAAGGAGCTTTTGTTTGAAGACTCTGGAGTACAATGCTGTTTTTCTCTGCTACTTCTGTTGGAGTCACACAACCTCCGAGCATCTTACAGGCCGGGTGAGCTGAAAAACTTTCTTTTTGATTTGTTTCTCATAGCAACCAATCAGAGCGCGGCTTTCATTTTTTAAACTGCCCTAGAAAAATGAAAGCTGAGCTGTGATTGGTTGCAATTCGCAACAAAAGCGAAGTCTTAGTTTTTGACAGTTTTGATAAATGAGGCCCAAAAAGTGTATGAAATGTGGCCAAGTGCCGGAGTTCTATACATAACTATAGACATCAGCTCATCTGGCCCAAAGCATTTATGGATGCAAACATTTTATACAAGAAAGTACTGTTACTAGGGCCAAATCAATGCTGAAGGACCATGGGAAGAAATATTGGGTGGTGCCCTTATCCTTCTAGAGTTTGGGCATCTTAAATCATATTTCTGTCTCCCAAAGCTCCTATTCATGTCATGATAATGTTAGTCTAAGAATTGGAGTTGGGCCATGTGTAGTTGAAAACGAACGTTATGACTAGTATTGTGCTTCAGATTTGAGTCAAATTTAACCTGGATCCAAGCGATTAAAGTTTGGTAGGCCCAAATCTAAGTACGCCTGGGGAGAGGAGGCATAATCCATAGTTCTCTATGAGAACTGTGGGTTACCGCAATGACTGGGGCGCATTTCGCTCGTATTAGAGCACAGTACACTGCGAAATACGTGGCGAAATGCGCCCCAATTTAAGCCGTGTGAACATAGCCTAAAACAGGGTTAGGGTTTGCTTTTCTCTAGGGCCCGAAATTAGGATTATGGTGAGGATTAGAAAAAAAAATTTTTTTCGGGACATCCTGAAATCAATTTTTTTTTTTTACATGTTCAGTCAAACCGAACAGGGTCCCATTCGAGCTATACTAATTATAACAAGTTGTTTGGCACTTGTATACAGGCTCATGCATGGGGAGGAACAATCGCTCCGGCAATTGTTTGTCCCCCCAATTTGCATCACATTCCCTTTTTAGACCAGAGATGTGCTGCAGACCTACGAGCATTTTTATAAACCATCAGATTGGAACATTTGAATGATTAGATCACTCGATCATTGGCCAATGGAAACTTCCAATCCACCAACAAACAAGAAAACGCTCATTTGCCGGCGGTGCCAATTAAAGTCCTTCAAAATGGGCCATTAAGGGAGCAGATAGTTAACATGCAGTTGTTCGGTTTTTTAAATGGGGGATGATGGAGGTCCTTAAATAGTGCAGGCCCTTGAGCAATTGCCCCAATTTTCCTTCCTATAAGCCCTCCCTAATTACCAGTGTAATTCCCCAGATGACCATCTCTAGCTCCTCAATCTCAGACTATGTAGTAGTTGTAGAGAGCGAGTACAAAACAATATGATAAATGTCCCCCAATTAGTTCCGTTAGCTATCCACTCTGCCAAAAACCGGCTTAGGACGGGCTCTAAAAGATGCATCTACGTGTGTGGAGGTTCTTACTAATTTCACTGATCCGAACATCACAGAATAGGTGAGATGCCTATATATCAATGGTTTTCAATCACCATCATGAAATGCATGAGATTTTTTTAAGATCTCGATGGACCAACAAGGACAGATCATACTGCTTGGAAGACACATACATGGCTATTACAGGAACCTCACATAACATCCTCAAGTGTTTCACCGCAACAGATTTTCCAAAACCGGCTTTGAACCATGTGGACATTTACAATGAAGAAATTGTCATTTACATGCACCAGGAATAAATGTTAACTGAAAAGTAGCTCCCTCTTTCTCGTCGTGGTTTCCAGATTGAATGGAGTCCCGATATCTTTAGCATATACATTACCCACTCAAGAGCTATCATTCCTACTACTGGCCTACAGAATATTGCTTCAGGTATACATGGGCAGAAGGAGAGCGCTGCCTCCTGATCTTTATCTCTTCAACTATCATTGAGGTGTTGGGGTCCGGGATTTTGTATTGATTAAGCTCAGTGTCTATTTCTCCATTGGCTCTGTTACCAATCACAATGGGGCATTGGAGAATGTTGTGGTAGCAGGATATTATTTATTGCAGTAGTTGCACATTTGCCTGGGTATATGGTATCATCAGCTGCCATTGTACTATGTCCTATGAATTTATCTAGTCTGTAGCCACCTTCACAGCCAATCCGTTTATTGCTCAAATGCATAGAAAATAAAAAATGAAGCCGTGATTAAGTTATAGTTTTCTATATACAGCTCCTATGCAGACTTATGTGTCTCCATGGGTATAGACTACTATATTTTGTCTGCTACTGCAGTTATGCATTACTCTCTTAGACCTCTTTGCAAAGTTAGATGTGACCAACAACCATAGCTAAATTTACTTTTTTCCATCCAATTACTATCCCAGTGGTATGGTGATAAAGATACAAATGGAAACAACCAAGGTCCTCTTGGCCCACCATGACACTGTACAATATGCTTGTGGGTCCAGTCTATATGGAGGTCAGTTATTAATCCAGTAGGATGACAATAAATATACCCAAGGTTGGATTAGCCCACCAGAATAAAGTAGGTTATGTTGGTGGGTCCAGCCTTTATGGAGGTCAATTATTAATCCAGTAGGATGACAAATACTTTCAGGGTTGGATTAGCCCACCGGAATACAGGAGGTTATGTTGGTGGGTCCAGCCTATATGGAGGGCAATTATTAATCCAGTAGGACGACAATGAATACACCCAAGGTTGGATTAGCCCACCAGAATAAAGTAGGTTATGTTGGTGGGTCCAGCCTATATGGAGGTCAATTATTAATCCAGTAGGATGACAATGAATACACCCAAGGTTGGATTAGCCCACCAGAATAAAGTAGGTTATGTTGGTGGGTCCAGCCTATATGGAGATCAATTATTAATCCAGTAGGATGACAATGAATACACCCAAGGTTGGATTAGCCCACCAGAATAAAGTAGGTTATGTTGGTGGGTCCAGCCTATATGGAGATCAATAATTATTAATCCAGTAGGATGTTGATGTACACACCCAGGGTCAGATTGACCCACCAGAATACAGTAGGCTATGCTGGTGTGTCCAGCCTATATGGAGGTCAATTATTAATCCAGTAGGATGATGATGTACACACCCAGGGTCAGAATGACCCACCAGAATACAGTAGGCTATGCTGGTGAGTCCAGCCTATATGGAGGTCAATTATTAATCCAGTAGAACGACAATGAATACACCCAGGGTTGGATTGGCCAATCAGAATACCATAGATTACGTTGGTAGGCCCAGTCTCTCAACCAGAAATATGCCTCAAAGGTTCAGCAAAATACAACCTCATATGGAGTTTACGTTGGAGATTATGCTTGGTAAAGAACCCATCAGACCATATTGATGATGTACACACTGATAGCAACAAAGATTATCTGCCAAGTATTCGTTATACATGTTTTGTACAGATGAAGGGTCATCCTCCACAATATCTTCCTCTGGTGGACCCAAGGAACCTCAGCCTATCACCGCCTGCATTAGGATACGGTTGGGTGCAGTTTGGGCATGTTGACAGCTGTATGCCACATAGAGAAATGCTTCGTTTTCAGGTTGTGCTAGAATACATAAGATCCTGGCTTACTATGAGTTACAACAATTTACCTACACACCCTTCTTTACAGTCCTCTTTGTATATGGTTTCTTTTTTATATGTAGGTCCCATGTTGTACAAAGTAATTCGAGAATATTTCCTGAATCCAATTGATTATTCCATTAGTCCTCAAAGTACTTTCTACATAAAAGAAGTAACATGAACAGTGACCCCGTGGGCAGGTTTGGTTCTGTCGCAGGAGGTTTTGGGTAGAGCCGGTGGTACATGAGACTCTTTGCAGAAGAGGACTTTTCTCATGGGCTGCTGAACATTATGTACACTGCAGTGGAGGTAAGACAACAGGAGTTTGGGTCTCCATATGATTCAGTAAGTAAAAAAAAATGCAATAAATAAAATCAGAAACTTGCACAGATATAGGTTTTAATCTCTTCAATGTCAGAAGAGAATCCCAAAAGAATCCCAAGTTTCACGGTAGAGTGGACGTCTCCCAGTACTTCTCCTTTGAAGCCAAGTGATAATTCGTGATGGGCTTCGGTTATAGGAGTTGACGGTGAATTCAATAATTGAGCTGAAAGTTGAACCCCAGCTTCGTGAACTGTGGAAAAATCTCTTGTCTTTGCAAGTTGGGATTTGGCAGAAGAGTAAGAAAGAACTTCACAAGGTTGTGGCTGAAATGTCCTCCTTCCACACCACGGTTCAATAGGTCAAGTCATTGCAGAGATGCAGTCCGTTTGCTTTGTAAGGATTTTTTTTAGTGTCTGTAGAGGAGCCTGTAGGGTGGGAACTTTCCTGCTTTTAAATATACAATGTACTAATTTGAAATCCTCACTGCTTGGACACAGTTCTCTGCTTGAGAGGCTCAATGCACTGGTGTAGATGAGGATATCACACACTCATGGTCATGCTGGGCGAGTACTGTACAGAAAAGAAAAGAAAGTCACTTATAGAGAAGTATCCAGGACGATTCACACACAAAGCAGAGAATAACTACAGGGGTTGTCCATCAAAAAAAAATAATAAAAAAAACCACAAAAAAATACTCCCTTTTGCACTCATGGCCGTTCCAGCACTGAAGATGCTGATGGTGTCCCCTAGTCTGTGTTTAGTTTCTCTTCTGCAGTTGGCATATTAGTGCAATTGGCAATGTCTCTATTCTTCCCTATAGAGGAGTTACTGGCTTGGCTAAAAAACCCCAGTCATGTTTCAAAGTTTTTGAATGCGTTGGATGTGGCTTTAAAGGGGTTGTCTCACTACAAGGATTGTTACTTTTTATGTTAAAGATCTTACAAAAACAAGTCACTTTGCAATTTGTGTCCATTAACAGTGTCCTACCTATTCCTAGATATCCCCTCTTGTATGGGCTGCATCAGCTCCTCAGGTTGCTATAGATACAGACCTGTTCAATCTCTCCTGATAGGCTGCCAGCACTGGTTGCTATAGCTACAGACCTGACTTCTACTGCAGCCTAGTGGAAGCCAGTAAACACGCCCCTGAATTCAAAGTGAAACCAAGAAAACAGGACTGAGGTAAGAAGAATCAATGTAGTGAGACAACCCCTTTAAATGTTAATGAAGAAGGTGTAAAGGGGTTTTTAAAGTTACAAAAAAAAAAGAAATAAAATAAAAAAGAAATAAAAATAATTGGCATTACCTTGTTCGTAAGTGTCTGATCTAATACAATATCAATGTATTGATCCCACATAATAAACCCCATAAGAAAAAATAACCAATGCCAGAATTGTGGGGGATTTTTTTGGGCAATCCCGCATCCCATAAAAGGGATGCTACTTCTAGTAGGAGGCAACAGAAACCTAGCTCTCTTCCCTAGAGCTTAGTTGCCTATTCTCCCTGGGAGCATTGCATGTCTTTAATCACTTACTGATGAGGCCATTTACTCCCTTATTAGGAATGTTTTAGGTTTTTTTTAGTACATGTGGATTTGAACGCTATAATGCTCTCGCTGAGTTATTCTACTAATTTTTTTTGCCTTTTTTCCATGCTAATTATTGTATTTTTGGACTACAAGACATGCTTTTTTTTCCCCAAAACAATTTTGGGGGAAAATGGGAGGGCTTCTAGACTGAATGTACTGTCTCAGGACAGCAGGGGCGATGCTGCGAGAAGTTGGCGGTGGGGTTATCCCTGCTGTTAACACTTTAAATGCCACGGCGATGGTGTCCGCGGCCTCTAGCTGAATGGGTAATGGTGCTGCACACTGCTCCTCCCTCCAATAAACCCCCATAATTGCAGAGCGGAAGGGGTCGGTTGCCATGGGAGCTGAAGCCTCTTGCAGGCTTTTGCAGCTGTTATGTATGTACATCTAAGGAAGGGTGTAGAGGGTAAGGAGTGAAAATTCTATATACAGCAGTACAATTGTACTGCTTTATATAGGATAAGGGATTGTGCTCCCTAGTGGTCATGTAACCTAGGGAGACTAAGCATTAAAATAAAAAAATAAAAAGTAAAAAGTTTAAATCCCACCCTTTTGCCTTCTTACAAATAAAAAATAATAAAGTTTCACATAAATGTTATCGCCGTGTCCATAAAAGTCCAATCTATCAAAATGTATCCCATACGCTGAACACCATAGAAGAAAAAAAAATTCCAAACCAAAATGGTGAGCTTTTTTTTGGGTAATTTCAGATCTCCAAAAAGTTGGAATAAAAAGTGATCAAAAAGACGCCTGCATCCCAACATGGTCCAATAAAAACTACAACCCCCCCCCCGCATTTTTCCCCCTATTTTCTAAAACCTATGTGCGTCTTATGGTAAGAAAAATACGGTGATGTTTTATTTTTATGTATTTATTACATTTGACTTTCTTTTTAAATAATATCAGAGAAAAGGGTAAAAATAAAAAGTCTTTTTGCAAATAAAAATATTTAAAAAAAAATAAAAAATCACTAAAATGTAATTGTGTTGCTTTTACATTACGGACATTTTTATTTAGGTGATTTATAGTTTAGGGTTGTCAGAGATGGGGTTTAAAGTTGCAGTTTGGGCAGTCAGTATTTTTTTATTTTTTTTGTCTTGTGTTTAACTTTTGTATTAATGTATTTTACTCATTGTGCCCCCTCTAATGTCAGAAAAAGACTTCTAGGGGCATTGTTACATAACTTTTTTATTGTTATTATTTCAGTGAACATTTCCACCCCAGTTTTAGGAGGATTATAGCCCCCAGCAGCTCCAGCAGTTACCCCGGTGCTCAGGTGACCTGAAGGCTTCCTGCTGAGCTGTATATACAGCACTTATTAAGCACTGTGTCTGCAGCGATCGGGAAGTCAGGGACAGTAATAAACCATCCCTGCCTTTTTCTCTGGAGAGCCCGACTGTCACTGGCAGCCAGCGATCCACTACCACAGCTGCACGATCGCCATGCAGCTTCCAGGATGTCCTTGCAGAGTGGTACGCTAACCGCCCAGGCATATACAGTTGATGGGCAATTGGCACCTGGTTAAGTCTCCCTACATCTTTATGGTGCACTCTTTAAGGAGGAACTTTAACTCTCCCTCTTCGAAACTTGATATCACTGTGCAGCTCTCTTCCTGAGTGGTGATATTAAGGGAATGGTACATGACCTCTGAAGTCAAAGATGGGCTTCAGTAGCAGAAGTAAGCACAGACTGGGGATCACCACCGGCAGATTTTTAATCTGGGTAACCCCATGGTACAGGTTTTCAGTCGGTTTTACATTGATTTAAATAGAAAATCCATGCTCCAGTCCTCACTGCACGGATTTTCCGCCGGATGGTCTTTCACACCGCTGGCGATCCAAAAAACTTAGAACATGTTTATTCTTCCGCCCGGTTTTCGACAGAACATCAACATGGCGGTTCGAAGGGGGACAACTTGAAGCCACAAACTGCGGACTAAAGTCGCCCACCTGCATGCCAAAAAAAAAAAAAAATACCGGGTGGCATTTCCCGATCAGTATTTTGTCTTTGCCGTGTGCACTCACCCCGTGTGAACTGCAGTGAGTGGAAAGGTGAGTTTAATTTATTTTTTCTCAACATTTGTGAGTTATTTCCTTTTCTTTTTTTAAGATGGACAACCCTTTTAAAGTGGCTTTACCAGAACCAGTGCCACGACTGGCCATGGACGACGTCTGGTATTGCAGCTCAAGTAAATGGTGCAGGGCAAATGGAGAAGTGATGAAAATCTACAACAGAATGCACATAGGCTGGATCTGAAAATCTGCAGCAGACACGATAGTCCTTGTTATTTTTGCATGTGGAAGGGGTGTCGAAAGCTCAAGCACCTGAGAACTGCTGCAGATTTTCATAGTGAAATCCGCATCACAGATCTACAACAACTTTGCCACATATGCCCCCAGCTGTCCTATTGTGGGGAAACGAATGGAACTAGGGAACACTTACGCTTTCACTTTGGAAGGGGTTTAAGAAATTCCCGGCCATCTCTCCATCATCACGAGGCGTTCCTGGAGGGTTGTTCATCCCTGCCATGTTATTTGGAGAATTCTGTCAAGGAAACAAACATGGATACTCAGAAAAAGGTTTTCTAATACTAGAGCATAAGAATACCTCAAACTTTGTAATATACAATCGGTAATGGAAAGTGGCCTCTTCCTCTCCTTCCAACAGCTGTGGTTACCCTTCTCTTGTTAGCCTATGTTCACATGCCGTGGTGGATCCGATTTTGCACCTGTTTCTAGATGCGTGTTTGGATCCGTGTTTCGGACCTTTAAACGGACCCGAACCCGCATCTCAGGGTATGTTCACACGATTTACTACAGCGCATACAGTATGCGCCGCAATACATTGTGTGTTTTGGGAGCTCGCCGGCCCCCTAGACATGCATTCAGGGTCATCTTTTCCATTGGGCACACTAGGCAGTTGCCTGGGGGCCCCAGGTGGGGTATACTTGTCCCAGGAATAGAAGAAATGTACCCAGGATCCCTTGGTTGGCTTTGCTTATTTTATTGTTTGTGTGTCTTTAAGGATGTGCAAACAAAAACCCTGGTGGAGAAGGGAGCCCAAGACCCCCTGTGCTCTTGTAGGCTGCAGGTTGCCGGTGTGCAGACATAAGTGGCATGATAATATGGGTTTGCTTGGGGGTGGCGTGAGACATGACCTAGTGTGATGTCATGTATTTGGAGAGGGCCCACTGCAGTGCTATGCCCGGGGGCCCATTATGCTGTTGAGACGGCTCTGCATGCATTACTTGTCACTTATCTCCCCACGCATACAATACGATCGTATTGTACGCGCGGTGGAACGAAGCGTAATCCTTAGTTCTCTATGAGAGCTATGCATTACCGTAATTGCGGCAAAATGCATGCCGAAATTACGCTGTGTGAACATGCCCTAACAATGTACAGTGTGATTTCCATTGATTTCAATATAAAACACTCATCGGACTTCAGACTAGTGATCACCGATTGGTGTTTAGATGCGTCTTTCAGATCCGTTCTAAGAACTGTCATGTCAATTCTTGATCCGAAGGACACAGCAGATGCCCTATTATAAACTCTAGGGTGCGATCCTGTGGCAGCCAAAACGCCTCCAAACACACAGCTGCATGTTGGATGCGTGTTGCATGTGTTTTGGATGCGACTGACTCAGCGCTTTTGGATGAGTTTTTGGATATACCCTTGAACATACCCTTATAATGTGGTAAAATACGCCCAGATTTGTTAAAATCTGTCCCTTACAACAATAGGCAGTATTGGATTTAGAAATGTAGAGGTTCTAGGCACAGATTGTTGGTTAGGCAATATAGTCTGTTGGGATTTTGCCATCATAGACATTGATGGCACATTGATTATAAGGGTATAAGAGAAAAGAATCCAGCACCCGTTAAAATGTTAGAAAATTGGAAAAACGCACAATTTATTTAGGTCCAAAATAAAAACATGTTAAGATCAAAGCAAAAAAGACAAGCTGATTAGTTTATGCGTTTCGAGCCAGCGCACGGGCTGTTAATCGTAACTTCATCGAAACGTATAAACTAATCAGCTTGGTTTTTTTTGCTTTATTCTCAATTTTTTTTTTTTTATATCAGATCTAAATAAATTGTGCGTTTTAAAATTTTCTAACATTTTCACGGGAGCTGGATTCTTTATCATTTCTGCCATTGAGGACACACAGCATCTACAGCCGGATGTCTTTTCCTTGCTCCGTGTACTATATGGACTGTATTCAAGCCAGGGCCTACTGGTGAGCGAACTTCTTGTTTTCCTATTGTACATTGATAGGTTATACCATCAATGTCAAGATAGATAAATTGCCAGAAGCAACAAATTACCAGAATTTCCAACCACCACCCCAAATTAAAGGGGTTTTATCGTTTCATCATTTGGCAGCCATTTATACTGGTTGATAAGGAGAGCTTATGAAATGGAGGGGCGTGTTTCTCCTCCCAGGAGGGAGTATCTTCTCTCTGCAGACACGCACTTGAGAATTCATTCTGTGTGAGCCGGGGGAGGGGAGAGATTCTCAGCTGTCGGAGACTAAGGAATCATTGGAAGTGAAAAGCTAAGTGTAACTCAATAGTGTATATCTACATTTCTTGCTTTCTCTACATACCTTGTAATTAGAATGGGCATTTGACATTCAGGGAAAGATGGGTGATTTTTTTTCTCTCTCTCACATGGTGATATATCCTGTAGATTATTACACCTCTAACCTCTACAGATCTGCAGAACAAAACTATACTCTTTATCTGTTTGTGTTTATATGGGACTGCACAAGATCTCACTCTCTGCTGAAGGACCTCTGATCACAGTAGGTGAACGCAGCAAACCCCGCACCGCACATGTCGACTAATTGTTGTCAGTGAACGCAGTCTCTCTCCCACTCCCATGCACAACTCCTCCGTCTCACGCGCGTTCCCGAATCCGACCGGGGACAGCACCTGGGCAGAACTCATCTCCATGCACATATGTCCCTGCTTCCTCCCATACATAGCCTCACCCCTGCTACTCCTTCTGAACCGCATTCCCGAATACGACCAGGGGCGGGACCTGGGCGTAACCCGACCGGAGCTCTCTCTCACTTCCAAGAATTAAACAAACGGCCCATCCTCTTAAACCATAGCACTTTGCTTATGGTAACCACGGGCCTAAAAGCTTAGAATTTTTGTCCCCACCTGTTCAACTGTGATCTTTGAAATGAGAAAACTCCTTTAAGCAATATTAAAATATAACTTTTAATACAAGACCTACAACAATTAAACATTAAAATAGATAAGGAATTACTGGATGGATTATTTAGGCTATGTGGCACATGTACTGCAGACACTGACTTTTCTTAGAGAACTTACTGACGGCTATCGGTGTTCCTTTCTGACTTTTGGCACACAGTTATAATCCCTTATTTATTTGAATGGACATTTTATAGTAGGTTCTATATAAAAAGTTACATTTTAATATTGCTTTATTCGGGAAATCTGGTACCGTATTTTTTGGACTTTAAGACGTACCACCATTTTCCTCCCAAATCTGGGGGGGGAAAAAGTGCGTCTTATAGTCTGAAAAATACGGTTATTTGTTGGCTTTGGAAATTTGGTATTTAGTTTTGTGACTACCGTCCAACCATCAGTAAGGCTTTTTGTAGTGTAGTTCTGTTCCCACCTTTGGGACCAGCACCTATCTCTAGGACGGGCCTCCCAAACTTTTGGCCCCTTTCAAGTTATTTTAATGGGAGTTCCGAGTACAGGTGAGCGGTTACATTCGTCTGCACTCGGAACTCCCATTAAAATGAATGGAGAGGGGCCGCACTTGCCATTCAGAACAGGAGTTTAGGGGGCCCATTCCGGAGATCGGTGCAGGTCCTATTGATATGCACTCAATGTCTAAGATGGCAAAACCCCTTTAAATATGATGGAGAACACTTTGTAGGGAGGACAAGGGGTTAAACGTATACTGTAATACAATACCTTTGGCAACACATCCATGTCTCCAGAGCCTGTAAGGACAAAGAAAGGTAAAAGTCAATACATTTCATTAAGAAGTACATGTCAAAGGTCAGAATTTGAATATTGTTTACTACACTTAGGGATCAAGGTCACCAGCGCTGAGGATATTGATTAGAGCACATTTCTATGTTTGACTGACAAAGGCATCAGATATAAAACCTAGCGATATATCTTCATTACAAATGGAGTCCATTGAGCCCATTACATGTCGATTAGGTGTAGTACTGTTTATAGGTCACATCTGGATCCTCTATTCATTAGTTAATGATCTAAACTGTAGGGATTAATAAGGTACCAAGGGCCATGATCGGAAAACAGTGAAGCAATAATAAGATCCTCGGCATCTAATTATTGGCCATAATCTACTTTTTGACAGTTTCCTGGTCCACTAGAGTGCGTGCAAACTGGAAGCAACAAGTAATGATGGGAAATTACATCGGCTAATTTTACAGCCAATGTTAACCAAATGAGGAGCTTTAATTTAGCTTAAAGGGGTTGTCCACCCCCAAAAAAAAAATATGACCTGAGATCACCAGAGCTCCCGGTGATCCGCCCCTCACAACTTTCAGGTTCTTGTCCCAACATAAAGGATAGGCTTGTACTCCTTTCATTTGCAATAGACTGCAATCCTCTCCTATGTGCTAGGAGGTGAAGTGGGGCGGATCACCGGTAGCTCCACTGGGGGAAACAGGTAGGTAAGTACTAAGGGCGACATCTATGAATTCACAAGTTCTAGTGACCGGGATTCTGGAGAAGGGTCTGGATACATTTCTAGATGTAATAATAGAACAAGTTCTAGTGATCAGGATTCTGGAGAAGGGTCTGGATACATTTCTAGATGTAATATAACAAGTTATAGTGACCAGGATTCTGGAGAAGGGTCTGGATACATTTCTGGAGTGTAATAATAGAACAAGTTCTAGTGCCCAGGATTCTGGAGAAGGGTCTGGATACATTTCTAGATGTAATAATAGAACAAGTTATAGTGACCAGGATTCTGGAGAAGGGTCTGGATACATTTCTAGATGTAATAATATAACAAGTTATAGTGACCGGGATTCTGGAGAAGGGTCTGGATACATTTCTAGATGTAATATAACTAGTTATAGTGACCAGGATTCTGGAGAAGGGTCTGGATACATTTCTGGAGTGTAATAATAGAACAAGTTCTAGTGACCAGGATTCTGGAGAAGGGTCTGGATACATTTCTAGATGTAATAATAGAACAAGTTATAGTGACCAGGATTCTGGAGAAGGGTCTGGATACATTTCTAGATGTAATAATATAACAAGTTCTAGTGACCAGGATTCTGGAGAAGGGTCTGGAGACATTTCTAGATGTAATAATAGAACAAGTTATAGTGACCGGGATTCTGGAGAAGGGTCTGGATACATTTCTAGATGTAATAATAGAACAAGTTCTAGTGACCAGGATTCTGGAGAAGGGTCTGGAGACATTTCTAGATGTAATAATATAACAAGTTATAGTGACCGGGATTCTGGAGAAGGGTCTGGATACATTTCTAGATGTAATAATGTAACAAGTTATAGTGACCAGGATTCTGGAGAAGGGTCTGGATACATTTCTAGATGTAATAATATAACAAGTTATAGTGACCGGGATTCTGGAGAATGGTCTGGATACATTTCTAGATGTAATAATAGAACAAGTTATAGTGACCGGGATTCTGGAGAAGGGTCTGGATACATTTCTAGATGTAATAATATAACAAGTTATAGTGACCGGGATTCTGGAGAAGGGTCTGGATACATTTCTAGATGTAATAATATAACAAGTTATAGTGACCAGGATTCTGGAGTAGGGTCGTTGATCCAGGGATTTATTCCAATTGTCAGATTGAAGTCGGGAAGGAATTTTTCCCTAAAATAAGGACAATTAGCTTCTACTTCATGGTTTTTTTCTTTCCTCTAGATCAACACTACAAAACAATAGGCTGAGCTGGACGGACATCTGTCTTTTCTCAACCTTGCAGACTGTGCAATAGTTGAAAAATACAACAAAAATGTTACACAGGTGCGATTTACAAAAAATGACACAGTAATTTACATAGAATTACCCAGTTAACACATAAAAAAATTGCATGACTGTCCAGACAATTTCATGTGAAAAAAGATGCCCGAAATTGATCCGTGTTCTTCTCCGCTCGCTGCTGCTACATTCCTGCAGTTAGATCCATTGCCACTAGATGTCATTGTAGTAACACAGTATCTAGCCCCCCGCCAAACTGTGCACAAACACCACAATCATACTTCTATCTCGATGTTGTAGTATTTCATATTTTATTTTCTCCTGGGATTCGAAATAACACCATTACTATAACTCTTTCCTGTTTGCAATGTTTTCTTACTTATGACTGTTTTAAGGAGACTGGGAAGTAACTCTTAGAAAGAAAAAATCCATATTAGATTTTGTGCTGGTATCTTTCATGCCCCCGATGTTACATTTTAGAAACAGATGTATAAACTGGTCAGGTTATATTTATTCTGACCATCTTATGTTGTCACTGCCTTTCCTCTATGGTTGTCATTGTCATGCTGTATGCTTTATGACAGAGGTCCCCAAACTTTTGTACCTTGAGAGCCACATGTGACCTTTAGTGATGGTCAAGGGACATATTTGTAGATATATTTAATGTAGTAAAATAAGAAATTCTTTATCTGTAGATTTAGGGCAACATGTCCCAATACGCAAGTGCCGTTTTTTTTTTTGGGTCTATTTTACAGCAAAAATACTTTTGACACCATATTTTCAATGTAAATTAACTGTCATACACCAAAACTAGGCGCATTATACGCCGGGCACGACACATTGTAATGCGCCTAAAAAGATGCATTACATATAGTAGCAATGATACGCTGTGCACCTCCATAATGCAATGCGCCTATTAAGGGGCATTACATACAATAGTAATGATATGTTATACGCCTCCATTATGCACATTACATACACTATTAAAGGGCTTGTCTCACTACAAGGATTGCTGCTTTTTATGTTAAAGATCTTGCAAAAACAAGTCACTTTGCAATATGTGTCCATTAACAGTGTCCTACCTATTCCTAGATATCCCCTCTTGTATGGGCTGCATCAGCTCCTCAGGTCGCTATAGCTACAGACCTGTTTGATCTCTCCTGATAGGCTGCCAGCACTGGTTGCTATAGCTACAGACCTGTTTACTCTCTCCTGGTAGGCTGTCAGCACTGGTTGCTATAGCTACAGACCTGGCTTCTACTGCAGCCTAGTGGAAGCCAGTAAACATGCCCCTGAATTCATAGTGAAACCAAGAAAACAGGTCTGAGGTGAGATGAATCAATGTAGTGAGACAACCCATTTAATGATACCCAATGCATCCGTGATTTGTGTAATGTGACTTTTTAGGTGCTTTAACTTTACCATGCAAGGTATATCAGACACCAGATTTTTGAAAGGATCGTACTTTCAGGCGCACTTTACACTGATTTAATGCACCTAAAAACTGCCGAGGCGCCGCCAATTTTCGGACATGTCACCTTTAGATGTGACACCAGTGTTGTACTATCCAAATGGGTATCACCTGATTGCGGGTCACGAGCCACAGTGGGGTGTAACTAGAGCTCACAGGGCCCAATAACACAATAAAATGGGCTCTGACAGGGGCGTGATCGGGGTTCTGACAGGGGGCGCGATCGGGACTCTGACAGGGGGCGCGATCGGGACTCTGACAGGGGGCGCGATCGGGACTCTGACAGGGGGCGCGATCGGGGCTCTGACAGGGGGCGCGATCGGGGCTCTGACAGGGGGCGCGATCGGGGCTCTGACAGGGGGCGCGATCGGGGCTCTGACAGGGGGCGCGATCGGGGCTCTGACAGGGGGCGCGATCGGGGCTCTGACAGGGGGCGCGATCGGGACTCGGACAGGGGGCGCGATCGGGACTCGGACAGGGGGCGCGATCGGGACTCGGACAGGGGGCGCGATCGGGACTCGGACTGGGGGCGCGATCGGGACTCGGACAGGGGGCGCGATCGGGACTCGGACAGGGGCGCGATCGGGACTCGGACAGGGGAGCGATCGGGACTCGGACAGGGGAGCGATCGGGACTCGGACAGGGGAGCGATCGGGACTCGGACAGGGGAGCGATCGGGACTCGGACAGGGGAGCGATCGGGACTCGGACAGGGGAGCGATCGGGACTCTGACCGGGGAGCGATCGGGACTCTGACCGGGGAGCGATCGGGACTCTGACTGGGGAGCGATCTGGGCTCTGACAGGGGAGCGATCAGGTCTCTGACAGGGGAGCGATCAGGGCTCTGACAGGGGAGCGATCAGGACTCTGACAGGGGAGCGATCAGGACTCTGACAGGGGAGCGATCAGGACTCTGACAGGGGAGCGATCAGGACTCTGACAGGGGAGCGATCAGGACTCTGACAGGGGAGCAAATCAGGACTCTGACAGGGGAGCGATCAGGACTCTGACAGGGGAGGCGATCAGGACTCTGACAGGGGATCGATCAGGACTCTGACAGGGGAGCGATCAGGACTCTGACAGGGGAGCGATCAGGACTCTGACAGGGGAGCGATCAGGACTATGACAGGGGGAGCGATCAGGGCTATGACAGGGGGAGCGATCAGGGCTCTGACAGGGGGAGCGATCAGGACTCTGACAGGGGAGCGATCAGGGCTCTGACAGGGGGAGCGATCAGGGCTCTGACAGGGGGAGCGATCAGGGCTCTGACAGGGGAGCGATCAGGGCTCTGACAGGGGAGCGATCAGGGCTCTGACAGGGGAGCGATCAGGGCTCTGACAGGGGAGCGATCAGGGCTCTGACAGGGGTGCGATCGGGGCTCTGACAGGGGGAGCGATCAGGGCTCTGACAGGGGAGCGATCAGGGCTCTGACAGGGGAGCGATCAGGGCTCTGACAGGGGAGCGATCAGGGCTCTGACAGGGGAGCGATCGGGACTCTGACAGGGGTGCGATCGGGGCTCTGACAGGGGGAGCGATCAGGGCTCTGACAGGGGAGCGATCAGGGCTCTGACAGGGGAGCGATCAGGGCTCTGACAGGGGAGCGATCAGGGCTCTGACAGGGGGAGCGATCAGGGCTCAGGGCTCTGACAGGGGCGCGATCAGGGCTCTGACAGGGGCGCGATCAGGGCTCTGACAGGGGAGCGATCAGGGCTCTGACAGGGCAGCGATCAGGGCTCTGACAGGGCAGCGATCAGGGCTCTGACAGGGGGAGCGATCAGGGCTCTGACAGGGGGAGCGATCAGGGCTCTGACAGGGGCGCGATCAGGGCTCTGACAGGGGCGCGATCTTGGCTCTGACAGGGGGAGCGATCAGGGCTCTGACAGGGGGAGCGATCAGGGCTCAGGGCTCTGACAGGGGCGCGATCAGGGCTCTGACAGGGGCGCGATCAGGGCTCTGACAGGGGCGCGATCAGGGCTCTGACAGGGGGAGCGATCAGGGCTCTGACAGGGGGAGCGATCAGGGCTCTGACAGGGGAGCGATCAGGGCTCTGACAGGGGCGCGATCAGGGCTCTGACAGGGGGAGCGATCAGGGCTCTGACAGGGGGAGCGATCAGGGCTCTGACAGGGGAGCGATCAGGGCTCTGACAGGGGCGCGATCAGGGCTCTGACAGGGGAGCGATCAGGGCTCTGACAGGGGGAGCGATCAGGGCTCAGGGCTCTGACAGGGGCGCGATCAGGGCTCTGACAGGGGCGCGATCAGGGCTCTGACAGGGGAGCGATCAGGGCTCTGACAGGGGAGCGATCAGGGCTCTGACAGGGCAGCGATCAGGGCTCTGACAGGGCAGCGATCAGGGCTCTGACAGGGGAGCGATCAGGGCTCTGACAGGGGAGCGATCAGGGCTCTGACAGGGGCGCTATCAGGGCTCTGACAGGGGTGCTATCAGGGCAGTGCTACAGTCAGGGGTCATGGTGCAAGATAGGAACTAGTAAGGAGCTGGGCGAACCAGATACTTCAGCTGTATGGGGCCCTGGAATTTGCAGCCCTGGGCCCTGACTGTCTCTCTTTGTACTGCACTCTATAATTATTGGCACACATATGTGTAACTCAAGGGCCACGGGCTGCATCTGGCCCGGAACACATTTTATGTGGCCCACGAGAGGTTAGACACAGTTAGTAAGGATGGACAATGTCTGGATCCAGAAGATCCGGCTCTCAAATTTCCCTGATGGATGCAGCTAGCACAGGGAGTGTGCATCATCTCAGATTTGGAGCTCCTCCACACCCCTCTGCTCAGTAACCTGCAGGTGGTGGTACAGATCTCACAGCCCTAACCAGCCACCCTAGCCGCCTTCCTCTGGTGGAACAGTTTGAACTACTAAGGAACCGAGGAAAAATGGTACCTACACCATTAAAAGCTCACTGGGACAATGCCATTGATGCATATGGTGCAGCAGGTTATCCATATTAAGGAGCAGTTACAATTAAACAGCCCTTCAGTTACAAATGGCCCTTAAAAGGCAACCATAATGCTGGTGTGCCCCTTGGTAAAAATGAGTTTAGAGTGTAGAGCTGAGTAAATGAAGGTTTACATAGTAGTGTCAGATAGCAAAAAGCCACCAACTCCGTAATTTCCTCCCAAAAGATAAAATGTTCTTGCACCCAAGTACCCTCTTACTCCTCAATTGGGTCTCATAGCAAGTACTATATCTATAGTTACACCCATTGCTCTAAGATAAAAGTTTAAATCCATTTGAATGAAAGAACCTACCTAATGATCCATTCATATGATGAGGTTCCATTGCACCCATTCCTCCCATTGGGCCATCAGGACCGGGACCCATCGGGAACTGAAAAATAAAGCAGTGGTCACAAACATCTATCAGAACATTGTACAAGAAGACAATTTCTAGAAACAATTAAATTGCTAGCTACAACCAGCTGTGCCCTGCAGAAAAATGACTTTGTAATTGCTCAAAGCATTTCATAGCACCCCTGAAATCCTCAGTGATTTATAGAGGGTGGGGTGGGGTGCGGGAAGTCACTGTATCAGAAAACCTGCCCCATTAGGTGATATGAAAATGGAGGGTAGATTGCACATGACAAAGTTAGTGCAGCAAAGTACAGAGAGCTCTGAAATTTTGGTCAAAACTTAAAAAGAAATGGAGCATGTTCAGAGACTAGCCCACAGGAGGGTCCCTGGACATGGCGGGCTTGGGGCTGCTTTTCAAGTAGAAAGGCAAAGAAAGAGGCATATGCAGTCATGTAGTTGTAGGATAAGCCCCAAGAATCATCTCCACTGGTGGGCCCAAGTGATCAACTCCACTGGTGGGCTCCAACAATCAACTCCACTGGTGGGCTCCAACAATCAACTCCACTGGTGGGCTCCAACAATCAACTCCACTGGTGGGCTCCAACAATCAACTCCACTAGAGGGCCCCAAGAATCAACTCCACTGAAGGGCCCCAAGAATCAACTCCACTGGAGGGCCCCAAGAATCAACTCCACTGGAGGGCCCCAAGAATCAACTCCACTGGAGGGCCCCAAGAATCAACTCCACTGGAGGGCCCCAAGAATCAACTCCACTGGAGGGCCCCAAGAATCAACTCCATTGGTGGCCCCAAGAATCAGCTGGCTGAACTGGCTGAACTTACATTTGGCCTGCTTCCGCCAGGTCCTATTGGGTTCATCATAGTGTACATATTCTCACTGGAATTTGTAGAGTCTGCAAAACACAAAGCAAAAAAAAAAACAGACAAAAATTAGCAAATGTACATTACATGGTATTCATTGTATGGTTAGACTAGTTTCTGATATGCTTTCTATTCAGTGACTGAAAGCAGAGATCTTCAGACTTGTGATAAAGTGATACACACAGTATAGCAAAAAGTAGAACATTATTTTGATATATAGATAATAACCTTTGATAAACTATTAACACACAACAAAAAAAAACCTTTAAGGCCTTATTCACCTTGAGTTTTGGCTGTCACCAGGGTGCCTTGAAAAAGGTATTCCAATGCATATTGCATTTGGTCTATTGCAGTCTATGACCATGCTGTGGTATATGGTGAAATACCTTCTGATGGAACCTCGATGTATACATTTGGTCTATTGCAGTCTATAACTATGCTATGGTATAGGGTGGAATACCTCCTGATGGATCCCCGATGTATACATTTGGTTTATTGTAGTCTATAACCATGATGTGGTATATGGTGGAATACCTTATGATGGAACCCCGAAGAATACATTTGGTCTATTGCAGTCTATGACTATGCTATGGTGTATGGTGCAATACCTTCTGATGGAACCTCGATGTACACATTTGGTCTATTACAGTCTATGACTATGCTATGGTGTATGGTGGAATACCTTCTGATGGATCCCCGATGTATACATTTGGTCTATTACAGTCTATGACTATGCTACGTTATATGGTGGAATACCTTCTGATGGATCCCCAATGTATACATTTGGTCTATTGCAGTCTATGACTATGCTATGGTATATGGTGGAATAACTTCTGATTGATCCCCGATGTATACATTTGGTCTATTGCAGTCTATGACCATGCTGTGGTATATGGTGGAATACCTTCTGATGGAACCCCGATGTATACATTTGGTCTATTGTAGTCTATGACCATGCTGTGGTATATGGTGGAATACCTTCTGATGGATCCCCGATGTATACATTTGGTCTATTACAGTCTATGACTATGCTATGGTGGAATACCTTCTGATGGATCCCCAATGTATTCATGTGGTCTATTGCAGTCTATGACTATGCTATGGTGTCTGGTGGAATACGTTATGATGGATCCCCGATGTATACATTTGGTCTATTGCAGTCTATGACCATGCTGTGGTATATGGTGGAATACCTTCTGATGGAACCCCGATGTATACATTTGGTCTATTGCAGTCTATGACCATGCTGTGGTATATGGTGGAATACCTTCTGATGGAACCCCGATGTATACATTTGGTCTATTACAGTCTATGACTATGCGATGGTGGAATACCTTCTGATGGATCCCCGATGTATGCATTTGGTCTATTGCAGTCTATGACTATGCTATGGTGTATGGTGGAATACCTTTTTCACGGAATCCCAATGTATACATTTGGCAGGTATTAATCTAATGTGATCAAATTATATATGTATTCTGTCTATGACAATGACATCTGTCGAAAATAATTTAGATAAGTGATAAACCCATCTCTACATACTGTAAATTGACACTGTGTCCACAGATTGTTACCAAATATGAAATCTGTATGATAAAAGTTGCAGTAGAATTTAAATACATTCAAAAGGGCTCATGGGGAATGGGCTAGGACTCTGCAGCGCCACATATTGGGTGTAGCGTCCTCAATTCACATCCAGCTCACTGAGCCTTACAATATGAATGGGATTTATGCCAGCCAGACATTCATCTGGTGCCTCTCCCTGAGGGTATGTTCAGACGGCGTATTTCGTCGCGCTTTATACCCGGTGAAATGTGTGGCGCAATTACGGTAAGTCATAGTTCTCATAGAGCTATGATCGTATAGTACGTGCGGGGGGAGAATTGACATGTTAATTGTTAGCGCCGAATATGTGCCGCTGACAATGCATGTCTACGGGGTCGGCGCCCGGCCGCCTCACCCTCCCCCCCCTGCTTTGGAATTTTGCGGCGTATTGCGGCACGTACTATACGTGCCACAATAAGCCGTGTGAACATACCCTGAGGTGGAACGCTATCCTTTTCGAGCTACAGCTGGAACCTCTCATCCAGCCAACCCGTATTCTGCTCTGCACTGATGAGGGGCAAACACAGATGAGATGTATCTGAGTGAATATGTGGTTGGTTTAAATCCCATTCATGTTTCAAGGTTCAGTGAGTCAGATGTGACTTGAAGACGCTATATTTAATAGGTGGTATTGCAGAGTCCTAACTCATTTCCCATGATCCTTTTTGACTATATGAAGGAAACAGTAACATCTAATAATTTTGCATTTTAGTGTCCGCTTTGTTGCAGAAATTTTTGCAATTTTTCCATTCATTAGAACATGCATAAATCCATGAAATTTCCATCAAAGCAACATTATCTAAAGGAAAATTTAGCAATATGTAAATACCACAGTATAATATAAGACAGGGTCTTATATTAATTTTTGCTCCTAAAGACGAGCTAAGACTTATTTTTAGAGGATGCTTTTTTCTCTATTAACAATAATTCACATTTAACGTTGAACAAACAATCAACATGTATTAATATACTGTAGTGATTTCATCACAAACATCAGCATAAGCCGCCAAACTCTGAATTTCATAACTAAAAAAGCACTAGGTCTTATTTTCGGGGGTGTCTTATTTTTGGGGAAACAGGGTATATCATTATACACAGTAAGTACATGAAGGAACAAACAATGAGAATAAGGCTTCAGTCATACTGATAGTCACAATACAGTACTGTGCAAAAGTTTTAGTCAGGTGTAAAAGAAAATGCTGTAAAGTAAGAATGCTTGAAATATAGAAGTGATAAAAAGTGAATAACAAAAAGTGAAATCAAAATCGAAATCAATATTTGGTGTGACCACCCTTTGCCTACTCTTCTAGGTACTTGTGCACAGGTTATTAAGGAACTCGGCAGGGAGGTTGTTCCAAACATCTAGAAAAACCAAACACTAACTGATATTTTGTGTCACCACCCTGGAACGTCAAAGCAGAAAGTGATGATGTGACCCCCACAGAGCCCATAAATCTCAATATCAACGAGTATGTCTGGAATGACGGAGAGACAGAAGGATTGGAGCAAGCCTCCATCCTCAAATGATCTCGGCTTAGTTCTCCTAGATGTTTGGAACAGCCTCCCTCCTCAGGTTCCTTTAAAATCTGTGTACAAGTGTATCTATAAGAATAGGCTACAGGTGGTCAGACCTCATATTTGATTTTTCTTTTGATCCTTCACTTTGCATTTTGTTCATTGATAAAAATAAACTATTAACACTTCTATTTTTTTTTACTCTGCAACACATTGTCCTCACCTGCCTAAAACTTTTGCACAGTGCAGGCATACAATCCTGGCTCTTACTGTGCTGTGTAATTCAGTGGACACTATCATTATCTGTATCTGATTTGCACTTGTACTAATAAACTAAGATAAAAACTGCTGACAAAACTTCCTTATGCGTCTCGTGACCGTCCAGGACCTACTCTCCATTCCTTCCTGCTCCTGTTCTGTGTCCTTGGTGACCTAATTTTCTTCAGACACATCCCAAAAGCAGATGGAAGAAGTCAGTTCCCGGCCAAAATATCAACTATGAGACCATGGAAATGCTTTGGGAGGACAAGTCTTATTGTTGTCTGGAGTCTGACTGTCCGGATTAAGCCTTGTCAGGAGAACATTTGTTGGCAGTGATCTCCGGGTTTTGTGTACCTGAACAATCTGCTCTTTTAACACTTGTGTTCCTATCATAATTTTTTTTCTATAGAGACATAACCGTCGGCCGAGTGCTAAGCTGTTATGCTACAAATAAAGCTCAATACAGCAATAAATTAATTCTAATCATAAAAAAATACTGTAAAGTTGGATACATTCAATTCTCTCCTGAGAGGTCTACATCTGTTTTACCTCTGTGTTACCAACTGAAAAAAAAGAGGCCGGACCCATGATTCTTGGCGGATATGAAACCGTAAACGTATTTAACATCTGCTGGATGATGCAGATAATGTCAGAGACTAGATCAGCTCAGGCTTATCAACAGAAAAGGAATTTTTTTTTGTATGTTTGAAAACATTTTCATCCATACTCAACACCGTGTTCCCCACTGGACCCTAATGGAAATGACATGAGAAGGTTCAGAGAGAAGGAGCACAAACGTGACCTTCCTTATAGGGGTTATCTCACTACATCGATTCCTCTTATATCAGTCCTGTGGTCTCGGTTTCATTTTTGAATTCAGGATCATGTTCATTGGCTTTTCTGGCCTGCAGTGACGAGCTGCTGAGGACACCAGGTCTGTAGCTATAGCGACCAACGCTAGTAGCCTATCAGGAGAGATTGAACAGGTCTGTAGCTATAGCGACCAAAGCTGGAAGCCTATCAGGAGAGACTGAATAGGTCTGTTGCTATAGCAACCAGTGCTGGCAGCCTATCAGGAGAGATTGAACAGGTCTGTATCTACAGCGACCTGAGGAGCTGATGCAGCCCATACAAGAGGGGATATCTAGGAATAGGTAGGACACTGTTAATGAACACATATTGCAAACTGACTTGTTTTTCCAAGATCTGGAACATAAAAAGCAACAATTCTTGTAGTGAGACAAGCCCTTTAACATTTCTCTAACTCCCAAATATCCTTAAATGTATAGAACTGGATGTTAAGGGCATGTCCCCATGGCACGGGTCTGCGGCCGGTTTTTCAGACGGTTTATGATTTTGAAGACCGTCTGAAAAACCGGCCACAAATGAGCACAACGGGGCTCTATGGAAAACCCGTGCAACAGTCCCCACTGCACAGCCCCCACTGCACGGGTTTTCCGCCTGAAAACATTCTACATGCACATTCTTCCGTCCGGTTTTCAGATAGAATATGTGCAAGTGAATGTGAAGGGGGAGGGCTCATCTCGGAGAAAAGTCATCCCCCCTGCAGCCATGGGGACGGCACACAAACCGGACAAATACCGGTCGGATAAACCGACCGGTAATTGTCCAGTGCCGTGTAAACAGGCCCTAAAGGGTATTCCTATTCTGGACACTTATGGGATATCCATAATTGCATGTCCCACTTTACCCATCAAACCCTTGCCCTCATCTGTACTGCAATGAACAGAGAGGTGGCTGCGCATGCGCGGCTTTCTCTACTCATTTCTATGACAGTTCCAAGTACAGCGAGAAAGTGTGGTCGGCCGTACCTAGAGGTCCAACTGATGTAGATAGAAAGAGCTGTGCATGAATAGCCACCTCTCCATTTATTGAAACCATGGCCGAAAAGAGAACAGAGGGGTAGAGTCCCCTTTCTTCTTGACATAGGAGAGACCCGTATCTATTACACTTTTATGGTTATCCACATATAAAAAACATAAAAAAGGGCAACATGACCCAATACAAATGCACTATATTTTTGGTGCATTTTGCACCAGAGAAACTGTTGACGCCCTATTCTCTATATAAATGAACTGTAGAACACCAAAACTAGGCGCATTATAAGCCAGGCACAACACATTTGAATGCGCCTAAAGTAGGCGCATCAAATATGCTAGCAATGATAGGCTATGCGTCTAGGTTATGCAATGCACCTAAAGAAGCATCAAATATGCTAGTTATGATATGCAATGCACCTAGGTTATGCAATGCGCCTAAAGTAGCACCAAATATGCTAGAAATGATATGCAATGCACCTAGGTTATGCAATGCACCTAAAGAAGCATCAAATAGGCTAGTTATGATATGCTATGCACCTAAGTTATGCAATGCACCTAAAGTAGCATCAAATATACTAGCAATGATATGCTATGCACCTAGGTTATGCAATGCGCCTAAAGTAGCACCAAATATGCTAGAAATGATATGCTATGCACCTAGGTTATGTAATGCTCCTAAAGAAGCATCAAATATGCTAGTTATGATATGCTATGCGCCTAGGTTATGCAATGCACCTAAAGAAGCATCAAATATGCTAGTTATGATATGCTATGCACCTAGGTTATGCAATGCGCCTAAAGTAGCACCAAATATGCTAGCAATGATATGCTATGCACCTAGGTTATGCAAAGCACCTAAAGTAGCATCAGATATGCTAGCAATGATATGCGCCTAGATAGGCCATCAATTTTATTATGCAAGGTAGGCCACATGCCAGATGTTTGACAGGTTTGTTCATTCAGATGCACTATACACTGATATAATGTGCCTTAAAACTGGTGTGGAGGCGCCTCTTTTTCGACATGTCTCCCAAAATGTATCTAATGGAGACCATCTGCTGGCTGTCCGCCACCCATAGGCTCTCATTGCATATCCACAGGACGTTCCATAAAAGTTTGATAGATGTAGGTCCCACCATAAACCTTATCCACATATTCTCATCTGTGCCGCAGTGAACAAAGAGTTGGCTGAGCATGTGCAAGTCTCTCCATTCATTTCTATGTCAGTTCCAAATACAGCAAGTAAGTGTGGTCAGCTGTGCTTGGAATTCCCATTGAGGTGAACAGAGAGAGCTGTGCATGGGTGGCCAACTCTCCATTCCCTGCAGACATGAAATAAAAGAACGGGTGGATAAAGAAACTAATAGGTGGGACTTCAATCTAATTTTGATGGCGGAAAATAATGTTTAAAATATATTTATGTATATATTAATGAATACATACTTTTTTTGGGTGGCGCAAGATTGTTTTGGGTTGGTATCATGACAAATAGTAAGTAATGCAAGTAAAAAAAAGTTAAAGGTAAATACATCTATGTTTAAAAAAAAAAAAAATGATTACCTCCAGGGCTGGGCATTATAGGTGTGCCGGGTGGTCCGCCGCCACCTGGAGGACCCTATATAAACACATAAACATAAATGTTGTTATTGATAGGATATGTTTAAAAGAATAAAACACATAGATCTCAAATGGTTTGACCTTTTTCTCAAAGTATGGTGACTAATACCAAAAATTCCCCAAATTCCCACAAGTATAGAAACAGGAATAAATTATATTAATCTGGGGAGATACATATACATTATGGTGGGATACAGCAAATGTGTTTATATATTGTGTTCTCACTATTTGTCACTGCATTTGTTACTGCGTTTGTCTATAATACCCTTCTTTCTCTCCTCTCGTAACTATTACATAGGCAACTGTGAGAAAGTTGAAGGGTCAGTTGTAGGGTTTAGTAGAGGAGTGGATATTGCGGGGTCGCCCTTTTAGGGGTAAGGTCTCCGCTGAGGGACATCAATAAGCTTAGAGTTTGTAGGGAGCAGGAGAGAGATTTAGTATATTAGACTCTTTTCAGTCTTTAATTTGTCCCTAGAGTAATTACTTGGCCAATATTTGTGTATATTTTTAATCTAATGAATTAAAAGTTATATTTTAGAAGGATTAATTTTTTCTTGTTGTTTTCGACTAATACCAAACCATAAGGCCAGTACAATGAAGCTAATACAGCCTTTGTTTCCTACAGCAACCCATTCTAGTGCCCCACCATTGGTTGCTATAGGGAGCAAGGCCAGTTTTTCCTTTAGGCACTTTTAAATAAAGGAGGCTCATTATTTGGTAGATGATATGGAGTATGATGAAGTGTGACAAGCAGGGAGCCCACTGCCAATAAAAAATAATAAAAAACAAACAGTTAAAAAATCTCTTACCACATAGTTTCCTGGTGAAGATGACGAATATGCTATCTGGATGCGGAAAAGGATATGAAAAGGACAAAGTAAATTAACACTAACTTTCTTTAGACAAGCAAATTATTGGGGCAACTGTGTGATCAGTTTAAAATTTATAAATTGTAACAAAAAAAAGTTCATTAACTTCAATTAGATTTTAACACAATATAAATTGTCATAAAAAACTAAATAACAACATTTTAATTAAAGGTCTATTCACATCTCATTTTGGCTCTAGATTTGATGTATGCACCAGGAAGGCTTCCAGTATCCATAGGCCACCGTTGCACTTGCAATAAGAGGGTCTTTTTGGAATATACCAGAAAAGTATGCATTGACAAAACTTTCTTTTGTGTTATGGAAATACAAAGATATGCAGTAAAAAAAAAGAAAATAAAAAGTATGCAATGCAGTTTATGTTCTTTACAATATGAGCCTATTAGGAACATATTCCATTGTAAGTCTATACAGTTAGATATGTGGCAGCCTTCCATTGGAGGTTTACATAATTAAGTAACTTTTCATTTAAAACTTTCCAGAATGGATATTGCCAAAGCAAACTGCATAGAGACCCAGAGCAAGATTTTTACTGTGAGACCTAAAATGTAAGTGCAGCCCTGGAGAATAATAGAGCCTGGAGCTCCGGACCAGTACAGGATATGTAAAGAATGTATACAGGAATGTATAATTCCCTTAGCATAATAGTAAGTGCAGCTCTGGAGTATAAGGGCATGTCCCCATGGCATGGGTTTAAATCCGTTTTTTCAGCTGGTTTGCGGTTTTTCAGACCGCCTGAAAAACCGTCCGAAAACGAGCACAATTGTGCTCTATGGAAAACCCGTGAAGCAGTCCCCACTGCACGAGTTTTCCGTTGGGGCATTTTTTCCGCCCGCAAAACATTGAACATGCACATTCTTCCGTCCGGTTTCCGGACGGAATCTGTGCATGTCACTGTGGAGGCGTGGGGACGGCCGCAAAACAAGACAAATACCGGCCGGTATTTGTCCTGTGCAGTGGGGAAGCGCCCTAATACAGCCTGTAGCTCAGGACCAGTACAGGATATGTAATGTATGTATACAGTGATTCCCTCAGCATAATAGTAAGTGCAGCTCTGGAGAATAATACAGACTACTACATGGGGTCAGCACAACAAGATCAAGCAATGTTTCAGATTTGCTCAAGTAGAGGTGTCTTTCCTGTTACATATGCTGGGCGTGAGCTCTGTGGGCCCTATGTATGAAAACTGTCCAGCAGTAAGACTGTTTTTCTTTCCCATAGCAACCAATCAGAGCTCAGATTTTATTTTTCCAGAGCGCTATATGAAATAAAAGCTGAGCTGGTTTCTACAGGCAGCAAAGACGATCTCACTGGTAGAAAGTTTTCCTACATAAGACCCTGAATGTATAGAGCTTCCAATGGGTGCTCTGCTTTCTCTTTACACTTGTACACAGTTTATGTGATTTTTCCCCTGCAAACTGCCCTATCTACAGCTTGTGTGAGCTGCCCTTCTTTCCCTTCTCCACATTCACATCTGCTGTAAACAACCCACTCTTCCTCCCTTCCGCCAAGTCTTGCTAGATGGTCTTACAAAAACTTGGCAGCAGCAAAATGGCAGGAAAAGGAAGACTACTTAGAAAGTTGCTTAATTTGGAATTTAGGAAGCAAATGAACAATAGCAAAAAAAAATAAAAATCCAATGAAAGGTGTCCATGTTCTTTGGAAAATGCCAGCTTAAAAGGTCAACAGAACATTCCACTGCCTAATCTAAGCTCCTTATTGGAGCGCCTCTTTTTTATGTAATTTAGAGTTGTAACAACTGGTTTTGAAGAACTTACTGAATTAGCATTGGGATTTGGCCAAGGACCTCTCCCTCCTGGGCCCCTATAAATAAAAATATTAATTATTTTTTGTGATGAAGACACCTAAAAGCACAAAATCAAATTAAACCAAATGTGCTTGTGCCTACATGTTCATTCCAGGCATTCCAGGTCCACCTAATGAATTTGGAGGAGGTCTCATCCCACTTCCGTAGTTCTAGGACAAGAAGAAGGAATTAGTTAAGAAGGAAACAATATTTCCTTAGTGTTATTCAGCAGTGAGTATAATTTCAAACAGGTTACCTGAGGTCCCATGCCTGCCATGCCTCGTGGTGGATTCATCCTTTGCATGGGTCCTCCCATGTTTGGATGTCCTGGAAAACAAAAAAGAAAAAAAAAAAGAATCAGAAATAAGCAAAGCTTTGACCCTTATACAGGCAGTCCCCAGGTTACGAATGGGATAGGGACTGTAGGTTTGTTCTTAAGTTGAATTTGTATGTAAGTCGGAACAGGCATATTTATTAATTGTAACTCCAGCACAAAAGTTTTTTTTTTTTTCCATTTTGGATAGTGCATGGAAGATTTTTTACATTTTTTTTTGCTGCCTGTGCTGCTGTTAAAAAGATTTCACCCCATTTTCACCTCCTGTGCTGCTGTGGCATGCTGGAACTCGTTGTTCCACAGTTTTATCTGCTGTGGAACACAAAACTACAAGTGCCAGCATTCCCCATAAGTCTCCGTTTGTAACTAGGGGACAGATGTGAGTCGGAACGGTGTAAGTCGGGGACTGCCTGTACATGGCATATATGATATATACTTCTAACTATCTAAAAAAAAATATTGTAATCAAATCACAAATATCTTGCAATTAATTGTATCAAATAGAAAGTACATAGGTCCATATGTGTCAGAAATACATGGTTACAGAATCATATTCCCCAAAATATAATCAATATGATAAATATTATTGCTTAAAGGGGTTCCGGGAATGATCAATGCTCGTTGGTCCGTCGGGGTATGAGTAAAAATAGAAGATAAAAAGTGCTGGGCAGTCTGCCCAATCGAATAGTAGTGGCATAATAGGCTGTAAGCCAGCATGGTGCACCACACGTATCTGCATTAATGGCACCCTTTTGTATCGCCTTATCTGTATTCAATTATAATACCAGCAACCACCCCTCTCATATATTGAAGGTGTGTAAGTGGTTGTTTCATCGGTATTTTTGCATTTGTGCAATCTCCCCATGTATTATACTGTGGCTTTTCTGCATATTTGTGTGAACAGGTATCAAATTAATGTGCAGTCTAATTGTTCCCCTAGTGGTGGGGTATGTGAGCTACACTCTCAGCAATCAGCTGCACCTGTTTATCTTTCCCAAGTAGTATATGGGCCCGTGTTGCCTCTTTACTGGGTTCAGTTTCAGTCCAGTCTTTGAGCTGTGACTCTGGCCTTGTTTCTGTGTTTTTTAAGTAATTAATGTCCCATTTTTTCTGTGTTTTTAATGTGCACAGAGGTTATTTGTCAGTGCCTATATGCAGGGCTGCCATCAGTCATCTATTAACTGTTTCAGGCCCCATACAGCAAAAGCAAATGAGGGCCCCCACCCAACAGTAGTTCCTATTTTTTGTAACATATTACTGGGCCCCTTTTTGATTAGGGCCCCTGACAGAAGTACTGCCCTAATTGCACCCCTGCCTATATAGCTCCTTAGTACAGGGTTGTATCTCCTCTGTACAGTTGCATTGAGTATAATATGTAAGGAGTTGCCCCTACCAAATGGATTCTTATAGGGAAAATCCCCCCATATATATGGAATTCCATGGACATGCATACAGGGGTATCATAAGTACTGGTTTATCTATTCCTATAAGGACCCATGGTTCTCCCAGCCAACTAAAGGAGACTTTATGGGAGGTTTCTGTTCAGAATGTAAGTGAAGAGCTGGGATACGTTATTAGCTGCAGTATTATTTCTTATGCAGTAATTGGATTAAAGAAAAGCTTACATTTGCCAAGTATTTTTTGTCGGAGCTTTACCTCCCTTCAGAGACGGCTTCACGAAAGTGCAAAAAATAGGACCATTGAATCAAGTGCATTAAAAGAGCCCAATAGACTCATTTAAGAGATTTTTAAGGAACTATTAGAAGGATTAAGGTTCTTTCTTATCAGATCAGATACAACTAGATAGGTATGGATTGGGTGATGTGTTATGCCGAGGCTTAACTTGAAGCTCTGGTGCCCTTTTGCAAAAAGTGAAATGGGCCCCCCAGTTACAATGTGCTACTTACAATGCTGGTCTCTCCTTATGTGGAAGGAGGGCTTTTGGGCCCCTACAAGCTGCAGGGCCCGGTAGCGACTGCTACCTCTACACCCCTATAGCTACGCCCCTGGTGTTATGGAGTATTATATAACATATTCTTATGGAATTAGAAGGGGTAAGGTTCTGTCTTATCAGATATGACTAGATAGATATGTATTGGGTAATGGGTATTATATAACATATTCAGTGACTCTAGGGGAAGTGTAATTTGCTTGCTCAAAATTCCAAGAAACTGTGGAGTTTAATGAGGAACAGATGGCAGTAGGGCAAATGGAAGTCATGAATATGGCGGCAGTCCTACAGCTTTGCACGACACATGGATAAAGCATTGTTTTTATGGGATGATGCCCCCATAACATGGCATTTGATAGAACATGGCAGACATAGGAAACTATTTGGAGGAACAATTGGGCTGTAATGCACGGACCGTTTTTCTCACTATTCACCCTTGATAGCATTGAGTGTCTCTCTACTAGCTCAATACACAATGTAATCAAATACCATACAATGATGCTCCTAAATCTGGGAAATCTTGTTTCGTAGGTAACTGTATGTATTGATTTCATTGTCTGTGAAATCCAATATAAATTTTTGCACCGGATAACATTTTGCCCGATTACACACATAAGTTCAAATCAAATGATAATCTTTGTATAGATCTGTAGCACACGGACATGGAAAATGCATTTCTCAATGGCTCATACCTGATGAATTGTTGGAGAAAAGAAGACATTATACTGGAAACTATTGGCTTCAAAGCCTGCATAGAGTGAACATTTACTTTGGTAATATTCTTTTATGATAGAATATTTTGGTAGGTTTTGGCTGATCCTCGTGTTTGTTCGCATCAGAAGAAATGTTGCATATTTAAAAAAAAAAAAAAAAGTAAAAAAAAACCAAAATGGGTCACTTTTAAAGAAGCAGAAAATGTCATCGGAGACCAGATCTTTAGTCCAGTGATGGACATATCATTGGTGCAAACTGTGCATGGAACCAATAAGAACCAATAGGAGGTCCTATAATCTTAAAGGGGTATTCCCATCTTGTATTTTCTACAGGCTGCCCAAAGCCTAAGTTAGCCACTGGAAATTGTGAGTTGGCTGTGCATACACAGTTCTCAGTCACATCCAGGGGAGTTGCAAGCAGCGACAAACAAATGTTCCTGGAACTCCCATAGAAGCGAAAGGAGAGAGCTTTGCATGCGCGGCCTGCTTACCATTCCCTGCAACCTGCTCTGAGTCCAGATGGCCTGTAGAAAACATGAAATGGGTAGTACCCCTTTATGGCTGTGAAACCAACTTTGATATCACTGTGTGGCCAGTGACGACCACATTTGGGCCTTGTTTTTTCTACATCCAACGGCTGCCCCATGAAGACCTTAGAAAGACATATGGGGATGTTCTATGATAAGACATTGGCAGGGGGCCCATATAGTGTTCTTGATTCAGGGTCCTCAGCTCTCTATGTCCACCATTGCTTCGGAATATTCCCCACTACCAAACATACTCATTGTCAAAGATACAACGACCAAGCAGGCAAATTAGGCAAACACTTGGGGGTAAGCATGTCTTTCCCCATCAGTTGTGGACGTGATGGGTAAGAGGGTGTAAGAATGCTTAAGATGTTTGACATACAAAATTCCTACCGTGGCGCCACATGTAAGCAAGACCCCTCTTGATTTCCCAGTATTGTATTCATAAGACTTGGGAAGACATGGAAGCTGGCCAATCCTCAGCAGTTGTTGAAGGCATTACAGCAGGTAGAAAAGGGCACATTATGTGGTCTAAACGGCTGTGAATTTCCATTGCTGGTGCCAGCTGCTGAGCAGCGCCTCAAAGGAGAGGTAATGGGACTCCTAGCATCGTCCCTCTGCTCCTCCCGCTACCTCTTTTCAAGCAAAGTTAAAGTCACCATATGGTGTTAAAGCAGCGTTCAGCGATTCTAATTCATGTACTTAGGATACACTACACAAGTACTCCTTAATGGCAGAGAAGGCCTGTCTTGGGAGTGCTCAGGAAGCAGCCTGCTCTGCTCTAAAAGGCTGCTGTAAAACGCAGCCCTGGTCTTGGTGACACAGTAATTATTTCTGCACTTTGTCCTTTTATGTGCCCAGCACTAATGAGCCATTGGTGAGATAGGAAATATGTACCGTAATGCAGAGAGGAACATTAGCGCACTGTCACAGGGCACATTTTTTTCCTTGGTCCTTGAAGTAAATTCCATGTGAGAAAAGAACTTTAGCATCGGGGATGTTTGGTGGCACAACCACGCGGCACAAGTGTTAACAGTGAGACTTGCAGATAAATATATGCAACAAAGAAACCCTTTACAAGACAGCTGGCTACACATCAGTCTATCACCAAGCAGACTTCTCAGCCACTTATTAAAGTTTTTTGCCATATTATATTTTGCCGCTTCTCTTGAAGGAACTAGTATGGAGCAAGCAACGTTCCATTGGAAACAGGAGAAAGAAAACCCTCATACTAGCCAACCAGAAAGTCATGAACCCAAAACAGCTGTCCACAGATAGGCGACTCTTCCTTTTGGAAGTTACTCTGGTTAGCTAGTGTGAGATTGGTTTCTTGGGAAATGTGGCAATTTGTCTCTCCTCTAGAAGAAAGAAACTGTCTAATATCAGCCAACCAGAAAGATAACAACTCTGAAACAGCTGTCTATAGATAGGCGACTCTTCCTTTTGGAAGTTACTCTAGTACTTTTGGAAGTTACTCTACTTTAAATAGTATGAGAAGAAAGAACCAGAAGAAAGAACCAGTCTCACACCAACCAACCAGACCGTCATGAACCCAAGACAGCTGTCCACAGATAGGAGACTCTTCCCTTTGGAGGTTAGCTGGTGTGAGATTGGTCTCTTGAGATATTGGGAAATGTGGCAATTTGTCTCTCCTCTAGAAGAAAGAAACTGTCAAATATCAGCCAACCAGAAGGATAACAACTCTGAAATAGCTGTCTATAGATAGGCAACTCTTCCTTTTGGAAGTTACTCTGGTTTAACTATTATGAGAAGAAAGAAACAGAAGAAAGAACCAGTCTCACACCAGCCAACCAGACTGACATGAACCCACAACAGCTGTCTACAGATTAGCATCTCTCCCTTTTTAAGCCTGGTTAAGCTAATAGGAAATTGGTTTCTGAGACTTTGGCAAATTTGTCAATCCAGCTTTACTCAAAAAGGAAAACAATGGTCTATTACCAGCCAACCAGATGGGAAAGAACCCCAAAACATCTGTATGTAGATGCATGACACTTCATTTTGCAGGGTAGCCTGGTTAACGTTGTATGAGATTGGTTTTCTTGAGACTTTGGAAAATGTGACAATTTAGCTCTACATCAGAAGGAAGATAACTCTCTCATACTAGCCAACAAGAAAGGCAAGAACCCTGATCTAATTGACTAAAGTTTGGCAACTCTTCCTTCTAGGGGAGAGCTAAGTTGCTGATAGAGATCTACCAGAAATTTATGGAAACTCTGGAACATGCACAGTGTTGTCAGGAAGTATTTACCCCCAGCCATCTATATGCCCCATATTATTGCCCATTTGACACACAATGTTTTTTCCCTATAATATTGCTAAAATGGAACGTGTGTAAATACATACATACAGTATATCACTGCCACATTTAAAAAGTTCTCCATACCTATTGCTTTTGGTCATGCTGTAAGAGAGCTCTGGCATAATCCACAATATCACTTTTAACACAAAAACGGATTATAATTGAGTAATCTGCTATCATGTGGGCAGATAACAATACAGTAAAAAAAAAGTAGTGTATACACCTATGCGTAAACATACCTTGTGGCCTTGTGGGGTCCATGGAGTTTGGCAACAGAGGCTGTGAACCTGGTACTCCTACAGGGGGCTGTGGAGCATACAGTCGTATGTTATAATCTTACACTTGGAACATAAATGACTTCATGCTAAGAAGCAAGAAACTAAGGTGTTATCCTCATAATACCAAGGGGGGCTTCCTTGGTCCACTGCACGGTAAAGTATGTTTCTTTCTTTTTTAAGAAATTTCCAAGACAGAAATAAAAATTAGATAAGGACATAGAAGTTATATTGCAGTCTTCGTGAAAAGGGGGGTACATGCTGCATGGGTAATAAAGTTGAGGATTTTAATGAACTTGCTTAGTGTTTTTTGTGTAACACGTGCACCGTTTTTCAACAAACTTGCATAGATCATTAGATCAGATTACAGAAAAAACGTCTCTTTATTCCCTTATGATCCACTTATCCGTTCCATTTTTCCTGCACCGATTATCCATTTTTGAAACAAACTGAGGATGAATGATCAGCTTACTGAGGGATCAGGATATATCCTGCACTATTCTATGGAGAAGGGAGGGGGAAGTAGGAAAAAAGCTATGAAAGAGACATAAACACAGACAGAGATACTGAAGGCTCTAGTAAAGTGTTTTACTATTTCACACATTGCTGGATTCCCCCTAAGAAGCAGCAGCAGAAGCATAGAGAACATAATATTGCAGTCTTGCTGTGAATCCACCACTTGGGTTCCATCTGTTTTACTTCTCCCCTCTTCATAGACTTCTATGGGCAGCTGATTGCTCATTAATCTGATAATCAGTTTTTCTATCAAGGCAGACTTCATCAGTGAATTAGACTGTTAGGACACAACTGAGAGGAGGGTGCAGAGTAGAGCTCAATGCAGAAAGCTGTGGGCAATTAACATCAGAGCTCTGCCTGCCAAGCAGTTGTGATATCAGTGTCCAGCCCAAAAACAAGTTTTTCTTGGTCATACAACATGCATTACTGTAACCTAAGGTACATTTCTGCTCCTCTTTCCGTTGCTTATATTCAGTAGCTCAGAAAAGCTTATAAACTCACTTAAATTCTATGTCATTCCTTCACTTTTTCGGTCTACTACTGATCATTTGGTTTCTTAGAATATGGCTTAATTAGAAACTTTTAGTGCTAGAAAACTGATAACACATTTATAATGACTATGAACAAACCTGATTTGGCATTCTGAGGGAAGGTCGAGGGCCACCAGGATACCGAGGTGACATAAATGGCTGGAAAACAACAGGGAAAAAGTATTTTAGTTAAAAACAGAAAATCTTTGTGCAATGTATGTTTCAATTCAATGTATTTTATTACTACAATAGATTTTATTACTACCAGAAGAATACTAGTCATGAAAAATAACAGCTCAGCCTTGAAATTTGGGGAATTGGTAAATTCCAATCAATCAAATCAATTGCATACAAAATATGGTAAGCCCATACTCATTCTTCTAATAACTGGTTGGTTTCTTATCAGTGCAGACATTGAGATCTCTTTCCGTATTATGCAGTTAAAGGCACCCTATCTGGGCACTATATGGCATCTGTATTGCAGGGTTAATCTCCTCGAGAAGGCTAGCTTTGTTCCTGGAGGAGAATGCCTTGTAAAACGGTGCAAGGCTTTTCATGTGTTTAATGAAATGTGATCGAAAAACCTTTTTGCCCCTTTGTAGGAAATCAGAGTCAACGAGGAAGCGCAGAGCCCAGCAGAAGTCTATGGGTGTCCCATTGCACCCTGTATAAAGCTATGTTCACACGGCTTAAAATGGGCCATATTTCGGTCCGTAATTACGCGCCGAAGTGCGCCAATTACGGGCCGAAAATGGCCCATTCATTACGGTAATTCACAGTTCTCATAGAGAACTATGGATTACGTCTCCTCTCCCCGCCCGGCGGGGAGATAATTGACATGTGAATTACTAGCGGCGTATACGTGCCGCTGGCAATTCAAGTCAATGGGCCGGCGAAGTGCCGGCCCCCTGCTCACTCCCCCGCTCCCGCCCCCGTCCACACGGCGTAATTGCGGGGCGTAATTACGTCCCGCAATTAAGCCGTGTGAACATGGCCTGAGAGGCCGTGCAAGCTATGTGCCGTGGCCTGGCACTCAGTAGATATACCCCGTCACATATCCTTCATCCTGCTTTTTAATCTGAACAAAAGCGAAGACTGTCTGAAAGTTTAATATGTGCAATAACTCTCAACAGTGCCAACCTAGTCATGGAGATGAGCTTGCCAACTCTCGGTTTTTCACGGAGTCTCCTTTAAATTGGGTTGCAATTGGGTTGAAATTTCCTCTTAAAGAGGTGTTCCCACCATGCACTTTGATGACATATCAATAGGATAGAAGTCTGCAGATTTCACCTCTGGGAAGTGTCAGTTTAGAGAGGAGATCTTTTCATTCTGTTCTTTTAGAGTAACCGGTACATCCGAACACTCCACTCCCCTGTACTCAGATCTCCCATAGAACAAAATGGAGAGTCGTGCGCAAGTGCAACCGGCTCTACATTCTGAGCGGACACTTTTTGGGGCCCATACCCGACTTGGGTGCGGTTCTCATAGATTAGACCCGCACCTATCAGACTTTGATGGCCCATCCGATCAATATGCCATCAAAGTGTATACTTTAAGGTTGGGATTTGCATAAGCTCTGCCCAAAAAGTTACCTTTGAGGGCATTCCTGGGCAGGTCTGGTGCATTCCCAGTGATAGGGTTAAAATCTCCCAGATTACAGATTGTAAAGGTCATCAAAAAATAGATTTGGTCCAATTAACTGAACTTTTTGAGGTTAGGAGCTTCTTTGTAGCATTTATGCATTTTTTTTTTAATTCTGGGATGTTTTGCTTTCCCAAAACTAGAGTTAATTTTCCTACTAATGTTCCTTTCCAAAACGTATAATGATAATGCAGGTTTGTCACCTGGTGAATGGTTTATTACAGAATGAAGGAGGGATCCCTCCAAAAACGGATTTATTTAGAGTTTCTACATGAGATGCAAGTATCCACTGCTGCATGTTTCAGATTTCTGCAGGCCAATGCGCGTTGTTGTATCTAGGTCAGAGCATTAGTAGTGGCAGCATGTAGACGTTAAATCCAATGGCAAATATGTTCATGCATAAGCAATCGTCGATTATGAGCAATCATTCAAACAACGTGATTTGAAGAAATTAATTTTCCATTTTCACTGCAAATTTCCGTGTTGAGCACAAGTAAGCATGAAGATGCAGAATATTCGTCATGCATATTCATAGCTTCTTTTTTTTTGTTCTACCAATGGCCATAGAGGACGGTTACATTAATGACATGAATCTGTCCTATTGAGAATGACCAATAATCCTTCATGCTTGTAAATAAAAGAGCCAAAGTGACAAAATCTGGAAGTGAGACACTCGAGGCAGAGCGTCTCCTAGGACGACAAGATTGTGCAAAAGAGGAAAGTCAGGTGGAATTTTTTTTTCAATTTGTTGTATGGCAGACAAAGCAACCAATGAACCTATGTGATGAATTTTGAATTTGTTGCAGCCACCTCAGCTTGGATCCCATGAGATGTCCAGGTGGCCCACAGGAATATTGGAAAGTTCAGGAAGGTTAGTGCAACCAGGACATTAACGTTACACTGTCATCAAAAATTAGTATTTTTGGTAAAACCAATATTCCTGGAAAACTAATTTTTTTATTTTTTTGGGCAATATTTGTTTTTTTCTATTTGTCTGCAGCCCTATGCGGTGAAAGTCAGGAAGAGTAATGTAGATAGGGGAACTTATATTATATTTTAAAATTATATAACATTATTCTCCCATTATGTAAGTCACTGATCAGACCACACATGGAATATTGTGTACAGTTTTGGGCACCAGTGCACAGGAAAGACATTGTAGAGCTTGAACAGGTACAGAGGCGGGCAACAAAAATAATGAAAGGACTGGGTGGACTACAGTACACAGAAAGATTAGCAAGATTAGGGTTATTTAGTTTAGAGAAAAGAAGGCTTCGGGGGAACATAATAAATATGTATAAAAATCAGGAGTCAATATAGAGATCTCTCTCAAGATTTATTTATACCCAGGACTGTATCCAGAACAAGGGGATGTCCTCTACGTCTTGAGGAAAGAAGGTTAATACATAAACATAGAAAGGGATTCTTTACTGTTAGAGCAGTGAGACTGTGGAACTCCCTGCCAGAGGGACTTGTCATTGTGAATTCAATAACAGAGTTCAAAAAGGGTTTGGATGCATTTTTGGAGCGTGATAATATAACAAGTTATAGTGACCAGGATTCTGGAGAAGGGTCTGGAGACATTTCTAGATGTAATAGTATAACAAGTTATAGTGACCAGGATTCTGGAGCAAGGTCTGGAAAACCCTTCTAGATGTAATAATATAACAAGTTATAGTGACCGGATTCTGGGGGAAAAATCTGAACTTTCTAGATGTAATAATATAACAAGTTATAGTGCCGGATTCTGGGGAAGGGTCTGGATACATTTCTAGATGTAAAAATAGAACAAGTTATAGTGACCATGATTCTGGAGAAGGTTCTGGATACATTTCTACATGTAATAATATAACAAGCTATAGTGACGGGGATTCTGAAGAAGGGTCTGGATACATTTCTAGATGTAATAATATAACAAGTTATAGTGACCGGGATTCTGGGGAAGAATCTGTAGACATTTCTAGATGTAATAATATAACAAGTTATAGTGACCGGGATTCTGGAGAAGGGTCTGGATACATTTCTAGATGTAATAATACAACAAGTTATAGTGAACGGGATTCTGGAGAAGGGTCTGGAGACATTTCTAGATGTAATAATAGAACAAGTTATAGTGACCAGGATTCTGGAGAAGGGTCTGGAGACATTTCTAGATGTAATAATAGAACAAGTTATAGTGACCAGGATTCTGGAGAAGGGTCTGGATACATTTCTAGATGTAATAATATAACAAGTTATAGTGACCGGGATTCTGGAGAAGGGTCTGGATACGTTTCTAGATGTAATAATATAACAGGTTCTAGTGACCGGGATTCTGGAGAAGGGTCCGGATACATTTCTAGATGTAATATACCAAGTTTTAGTGACCAGGATTCTGGAGAAGGGTCTGGATACATTTCTAGATGTAATATAACAAGTTATAGTGACTAGGATTCTGGAGAGGGGTCGTTGATCCAAGGATTTATTCTGATTGCCAGATTGGAGTTGGGAAGGAATTTTTTCCCTAAAATGAGGACAATTGGCTTCTACCTCATTGGGCTTTTTGCCTTCCTCTGGATCAACACTTTAGCAAAATAGGCTGAAATGAATGGACGTCTTGTCTTTTGTCAGCCTTACAAACTATGTAACTATATTAAAAAAAAAAACCCAACCACCCAATTAAAAAAAAATCCATAATTGTTGCATATTGCTTGTCAATATGTGACAAGAAAAATTTGGATGGTAGTGTCTCTTTAAAGGTGACGATTTTTATTAGCCTTAAAAGTACAACGCGTTTCGGATCCAAGGACCTGTTTTATGCAAGATCAGATTGAAACACGGGTTCCCAGCAAAAAGTTTGGCAGTTTTTCCAGCTAAGTTTATTTCAAGTACATTAATATTGAAAGGGACAAAGTTTTATAGCATTTTGGGACAAAGCATCTTTTGCATCTTTCTGTTTTTCAGTATTAAAATAGATTAGGTAAACTCGAAAACACCAAACTTTTGGCTGGGAACTAGTGTTGTAACCTGCCCTTGTATCCAAGAGGTGCTTCAAGGGGTTTTCTTCCCACAATGATTGGCTTTTAACATGTAGGGAAAGGTAAATGGAGACTATTACCAAATACATTGCTGTTAAGATTTTGTTTTGGTCAGGAGATAAAGAAGATTTTATCTCCTTTTAAAGTACACAAGTTCCTCTGGTCCCCAACCATCTCTCCCTGCTCTCTCATTGTTCCAAGCTGCCATCAGTTAGTCCATGGTGAGTCACTCCCTGCAGGGTCTTATCTCTAGTTAGGGAGTTTATGTCCCTAAGAGCTCTGTAGCCTTGTGTAGTACACTTTATAAATCTCCTGCTCTTATGTCAGTGTAACAGGGATAGCTGGGAACAGCAGAGCTGATATATCAAAAACTGCTGTAGAACTACCCACAGCATGACCAGGAAGTGAGAATCTGAAGCTGGCTGAGTGAAACTATTTGGAGAAACCTTCCTTTTAAACCCAAAATGCATTGTACACTTAAGGCAACGAAAAATTGCCACCTTTTCATGTCCAAGTTACTGTTGATTTATGACAAACCCTGAAGGGTGGTGCCAAGATAATTCATTCTGAAAAGTCTGGATTTGACCACATTTATTTTTAAATTATCAATCTGGACTGGAGTTTGGAGGCAGCAGTGGATAACCCGGTGTGCATCAATCATTATCCATATCATTTTCACTACCAGGTTAAAAGGGAATGTGTAATCAAAAAATGAGACATTGTTTAAGTCCCATTTTTACGTTAAACACATATTTTAAACATTTTTGGTTATATTTTTTTATTTTCCATATCGCTTTCAATATTCTTTAATAATTCTTAAGTCTTGCAGTTTTCATTTTGGCCACTAGGCCTTGTTTGCACTGCTTTAGCAGCAGTCAGAGATATGCTTTACAGCAGCTTCATGCACATAGGAGCCTTAAGACTGACTCAGTCCCCATTAACTTCTATAGGAGAGTTTTCTAGTCATGCTCTGTGACCTGGGAAGAAATCAGTGTGCAGGGAGGTAAAAGGGTGAACTGACTGGTGAATTCTGTGTTATCTATTCACACTGGTGTCTCCTTTCAGTTTGACCCTCTTTGTGCTGATAACCAGCAGACAACTGAGAATCTCTCTCTACAGAACAGGACGTGTCAGAGTATTATTAGGCCTAGAGGCCAAAGTGAAAGCTGCAGGACTTAAGAATTATTAAAAAATATTGAAAGTGACATGGAAAATTTTTAAAAAAATAACCAAAAATTCTTAAAAAATGTGTTTAACATAAAAACGTGAGTTAAACAATAAGTCATTTTTGATGACACATTCCTTTTAAGCAATGCAGTCTTAGAAAAAAAAATGAAGAAGAAATGTTTCTTCTGCTATAAAATATTATAGTACATCTGGTTTAGGACTAAGGATGGTTTCCTTCCAAAAATTCAACATTGTTGCATTATATTGGCCAGCCGGGCTCACTGGAAATACTGTGCTTCCACCACGCAAAAATGAAAAACATGCAACTTTGTCCCTTGTAGTATTAAAGTAATTGAGAAGAACTCAGTTGGGATAAAGGAATAATTAAAACTATGCTCATAGCTACCATGAAGATGGAGGGATAAGATTGATTGCTTTGTGGCCATAGCTGGATAAAGTCATTATACTTCGGTTATTGCTATTGGAACCGTCGTCATTCATTGGGCATGCCCACCCACAATTGCCTAAGTCATTATAAATAGCCCTCACTTCTGGAGGCTGGAAGCCTTGGAATGAATAGTTTTATGCATTTTGCAACATGATAGATTGCTGGCGCTTGATGTTACCTGACTGTGTGGCCCCATCATTGGGTTATTGGGGTTGTGCGGAGGTGGCTGTGCATGAGGTGATGGCTGAGAACCCGGAGGACCCTATAAAACACAAAAAGGAATACATGATTAGAATCTGTAATGAGTGTGTGCAATATACGATTCTCTAAGTCAGTGGCTAGCCAAATATTGCAAAACTACAACTCTCAGCATGTTGTGTCTCGTATACATCTGAGGACTCACAGTTTGTTGACCATAGCTCAAGTCAGGCTCAAAGGTAAAACATCCAATGTATAGCTATTATCAGAGGCGTTACTCCAAGCTCTTGGGCCCTAGTGCAAAAAGTGAAATTGGAGCCCCTAGCTACCATGTGCCATTTACAATACTGGTGTCTTGTTATGTGGCTCTTGGGCTCCTCTCAGGCTGTAGGGCCCGGTAGTGACTTTTAGCTCTGCACCCCCTATAGCGAAGCCCTTTGCTATTATAAATATAAAGAGGAGCTGCATACTAAGGCCAGGGTGATGGGTAGTGCACAATTATGTATGAGGTAGGCTCAGGAGCTTAGTCTGCTCCATACATGGCCAGCACCTGCCTTCAGCAGCCGGGACTGGCGATTGCTCAGATGCTGGCCCTATAACTACTTAGATGCCATGGTCAACGCAGTTGTGGATGCTTAACAGTTATGCAGCGGGGCACCCCCTTCCACCTCCTGATTGATTCCTTCATGACGCAATCGTGGGGTGTTGACCACCAGTCATGGCGGCCAGGAGCCTAATGAAGGCCCCCAGGCATGCCATTTTATCACCCCATCACACACTGCCAGAGGCAGGGTGTAAGAGGACAGTTGTAACTGAACACTGTTCTGCAATACATTAATATAGGTAACCTAGAAGGACTAAAGTTAGAAGTAAAAAAAAAAAATTAGGAAAAGTTCAAAACACGTCCTTTTCCCATTTCACAATAAAAAAAAAACATAATTGGTATCATCACATCTGTTAAAGTCTGAGCTATTAATATACAGGCAGACCCCGACTTACACCGTTCTGACTTACATCTGTCCTCTAGTTACAAACGGAGACTTATGGGGCATGCTGGCACTTGTAGTTCCATGTTCCACAGCAGATAGTAGCTATGGAACAACAAGTTCCAGCATGCCACAGCAGCACATGAGGTGAAATCTTCTTAACAGGGGCACAGACAGCAAAACAAATGTAAAACCCCCTCGCTGCACTATCCAAAACTAAAGAAAGAAGCCTTTGTCGCTGGATCTACATTTAATAAATAACTTAAGAACAAGCCTACAGTCCCTATCCCATTAATAACCCGGGGACTGTCTGGATAACGTTATATATCCCCCATGGTGCTCACCATAAAAAAAATACCCATTTGCCTAGGGCACCAAATGGCCTTGTCCCAGCCTTGGGCACTCTCTATTAGGAAGTCCCCATTCCATTTAATATCATGCAAACAGGAAAAGCCTGCACTGCATAGTTTTAATAAGGAAAATTCCATTAATGAAGGACAACTATTATAACAATAGAATATGTTAAGCATGACTCCTTCATATTTCACAATCTGGTGTCGCTGTGAAAAAAATAGTTAGACCCTATTCAAACACTACTTGCCTAGAGAGTAGTAATTCCAAATTTGGTGAATTTGTGTATCTGTTGGGCCTGATTCATGTTTTACATTATTCTATTCTGTCCCAGGAACAGAAAACTGAAAATAATTGCAGTTCCAGATTTCTTTCTTGATGGACGCCAACAGTGCCCAATGCATACTATTGATTATAATGGGGTCCACCATTTAGTCAGAAAATAGTGCATCATGCTGGGCTATTTTTTTTTCCATAATTTTTGATGAAATCTATGACAGAGGCTCCTATAGGGACCTCTGACGCTGATGTTAATCAGGTCCTGCTTGTTATTACTATTTCCAGTCTACGGATAGGCATGGAGTCCATGTGACTTTCCTGACTCCTGTATTATTTCAAGCATTGACTTAATATGCATGCTAGGATCTCATGCCTGACCTGTGTACAGCTGCTGGCGTCAACAGAAACAAAA
>JAODAL010000023.1:102500-152500 GCA_025379985.1 Phyllomedusa bahiana
AACACCATCAAATAAAACCTGCCAAGATGTAGCCAGCTCTGGGACAAGAAGTACACGTCGCCCAGCCTTACATGAATTAGTCTTTGGCTGGAGGGCCATAGGTCCAGTTCTCCTCGGCACAGCAGTCTGTCGTCCCTGTACGGAAACAATACTTCCTGCCTAGAAAGAGTGATGATGACACAATGCCAGGGCCGCTGCATATAAAAGCGTAAATTAATAAATTACAACTGCGGGATCGGAAAAAGTATGAAATAGAGTTCTGGGTATCGGCTTCCAAGAAAAGAACTTCATGTAAAACCTCAAAGTTCAGGGGGATACTTTATTGAAGAGACTTGAAGAATGGAAACTTGTTTTTCAGGCAATGCTCCATGGGAAAAAAATATGCAAATTTACTATTCTTCAGATGGAAGAAAACTGTCTTGTACTAGCCAAATCATAGTCACCTATATGGAGACAGCAGTTTCAGGGTTCTTACCCCTTGTCAGCCCAGAGGAGACTACTGGTTGGCTAAAGAGATACCTCAAGGACAGCTTGAGGGTTTTTGGTTCTCTTTGAAGAGACCAGTGGTACGGAGACTTGTGTTTTAGCCAATATAATAATAAGTCTCCATACAACCGGTCTCTTCAATGAGAATCAAAACCTCCCAAACTGTAACTAATATACTTTTCTAGCCAACTAATAGTCTGCTCTATGTTGACGAGGAGCAAGAACCCTAAAACTGCTGTCTACAGATGGTTGACTATGGTTTGACAACATGATACAGTTTTCTTTCTTCCAAAAGAGAGTGAAATTGTATAGGTTTTTTTTCATGGATCATTTCTTGAAAAACTAAGTCTCCATACCACTGGTCTATTCATTGAAAAATCAATAACCCCTAGACTGTATATAAAGTACTTCTGTAGTCAACCAGTAGCCTGTTCCAAAGTGACCAGGGGCAAGAACCCTCAAACTGCTGTCTACCAATGGTAGTCAACCAGAAGCCCGCTCCAAAGTGACCAGTGGCTAGTATGAGACAGATTTCTTCCTTATGAAGGACAGTGAATTTACATCATTTTTTCCCATGATGCATTGCTTGAAAAAAAGTCTCCATACTACTGGTCTCTTCAATAAGTATTCCCCAAACTGTATCTAGCCAACCAGTAGCCTGCTCCGTGATGATGAGGGGCAAGAACCTTGACACTGTTGTCTACAGATCGTCGACTATGGTTTGGTTAGTATGAGTTTTTCTCCTTCTAAAGAAGAGTGAATTTCATGCTTTTTTTTTATAGAGCATTGCTTTAAAAAATAAGTCTCCTTTTCAGTGGTCTCTTCAGTGAGACCACTGAACCCACAGACTGTATCTCAAGTACTTCTCTAGTCACCAGTAGCCTGCTCCAAAGTGACCAGGGGGCAAGAACCCTCAAACTGCTGTCTACAGATGGTTGACTAAGGTTTGGCTAGTATGAGCTTCTCAGCTCCTTTCCCATAATGCCTTATGATATGCAGATGCTTACTGGAGGGCAAAAAGGCAATCTCAAATCTCCACACACCTATATGGTGCTCTCCCCAAAGAGATATTCCCCTTTCTGAGCCACTCATTGCCTCCCACCCAGCCAGCCAGTATCTCTCTGCTCTACAATGATGAGGGGTAAAATCCCGAAACAACTGTCTGCAGATGGGTGATACTGGCTCGGCTAATATCCCTTTTGCTTTCTAAAGATTCAGTGAGTCTGAAGCAAATTGAGCATTTGTTAAATCCAATAGATGGCGCTTGAGCTTCTCAGCTCCTTTTCCATAATGCCTTGGCTAGTATGAGACAGCTCTCTTCGCACTGAAATAGAATGAATTTGCATACTTTTTTTTCCATGAAACGTTGCTTGAAAAATAAATCTCCATATCACTGGTCCCTTCCATGAGAATGAATACCTTACAGAGCAGTATCTAAAGGAATCTCTCAAGTCTACCCTGAGGGGAGAGAACCCCAAAAGCATCTGTAGACGGGTGACGCTTCCTTTTTGGAGACACTAGTTTGCCTCGTTTAAGATCATTTTTTTTCCATCTAGAGAACAGATCACAAAGTTATAAAAGTAAATCTCCTCTTTCGAATAAGATGAGTTGTATAAAAGCGAGATGCATCATCTTTGTAACATGTCTTTTTCAATAATTTTCCATTTATAGTGCAGTAAAATCTCTTGGAAACCATCAACAAGCTGGCCAGAGGCTGTTGACAGATCTTGTTGGGACTTTATTTTTAATTCCATTATGGTTTGTGCCTCACACAGGTTCACGGTGAGAATCGGACCCACAAGACATTTCTAGTACTAAATTAAGATAAAAATAATAAGATCTGTGAACAGCAACTGAACTGACAGTGTTAAAGGGGTTGTATCATTACATTAAATGGTCTTCAAAATCAGGGGACAGTGAAAATAAGCAATTTTGCAATCTGATGTCATTTGCAAAGCTGTCTTTTTTTCACAGGAACCCTTAACTTCGTTTTCTGTAAACACTGTTCCCCAGTGCCGGTCGGATTCCACCTCCTTTCATTTCATTGGCTGATGGCTCTACTAATTTACATTCTGTCTGGCCCCCGGTCGTATTCACGGGAGCGCGCATTCCTGCCTCTCTCACTCAGAATAGGAGGCCGGCAACATTTCACTCTGTACAGTTAGCAGCTCCACAGTAACACTGCAGCTGCTTCTACAATCAGCAAACAGCAGAATTGTGCCTCGGTGCCTAGTGCTGCTGCGTGTAAACATAAAAGGGAGACAGATCTGTGCTGCTCTGGATGAGTTCATAGAAGACTGGATTCAACTGTAACAAACCTCCAGCTGCGAGAGCAGAAGAGATCAGTGCTCTGAGTTCATAGAAGACTGTCTAGACTGAATGCAGGGCTGTGCTATGTAAACACACAGCTCTCACAAAATAAGACTGCATAGGGAGAGGAACGACACAGTGACGTGGACTCAGACAGAGAGGGGCGGAGCTCACTGATTCAGAAGCGAGCATGAACAGTGAAGTGGGGGATGATGTCCACCCCCTTCAGTTAAGAAACACCCAGCTGGGAGGGGAAGAAACGCCCCTGGATTTTAAGAGCTGAGAGCACAATGAAACACACGAACTGATGAAGTGATACATCCACCCCTTTAAGGGGTAGTCCTTCAATTTATTGCCAATGCACTGATCACTAGAATCGGCATCCCCGAGACTCCCGTTCTTCCTTACTGCCATCTAGCAGTCAGGAGGTATTTGCATGAAGTAGCAGTCAAACATACACAGCGCTGCTTTATTCAAAGTCTATGGAATTAACAAGGATCGCAAAGAGCACAGTTCAATAATAAATAATGGCGACATATATTACAAAGATGACAGATTTTTCGTTTTCATTGATTGTACAACTGATGGAAATCAAAGGTCAAGGTTACTCAAGCCCTCTGCTTCCCCTTTAATTAGAGAACCACCAATCCTAAAGTCTACGGCAGGCATCCTCAAGCTGCGGCCCTCCAGCTGTTGGGAAACTACAACTCCCATCATGCCCACTGTTATAGATTATATAAATGCATGATGGGAGTTGTCGTTTCCCAACAGCTGGAGGGCCGCAGTTTGAGGATGCCTGGTCTACGGCGTCTAGGAGTAAAGCCTAATCCACACGATGCAGATTGACCCTACTTCCAATATTGTTGGTTTTGGAATGGGATGGCGTCATTGAAAAAGAGCCGCTATCAGTGATAAATGGCTAGGAATGCTATTGTCTCAGAAAAAGTATTGATCAGCACAGTTTCGGACTGGGGTGCCAAGGGCCCATAGGTGGAGGTGATTCTAGGGACCCACCAGTTGAGCCGTTTCTGGTCCCATTGGTGGAGTTTATTGTAGGGGCCAAATAGTCTCCAAGGTCAGGCCTGACGTTTTAAATTGTGATTTCTCACCTCTGTCTTCAAGTGTTACCCGCTGCAGAGGGTATCAGAAAGAACACCTTATATGTTTTATGTCCATTAGATTAGGGATGACTGCCCAAGTAGGATGCTTGGGATCCCTTACTGGAGTTAGTAAATTATTGTATATATAAGGTTTTCCTATAAATAGGTGGTGTTCCACCAGACTTGATAATAGAAGGGGAGCTATTCCTTCAGAAGTAGAGAGGGATATATTGAGAGGTTAGAAATCAGGTTTTTAAATAGTGTGTATAGAGGTTAAGAGTTATACATAATAAAAGTTAAGTTTTAGCGTTTTATAGATAGAGAACTGATAGAGTTTAAGTTTGCCTATGGCAAAAAAGTAAATATATTGTAGGGGCCCACCCTACAGCTACTGCAAATGACTGTAGATGCCTCCTATAATTTGCCTCTTGCTTCTTGCCTCTCTTTCTATGCTTTTTTGCCTCTTCTGAGGATGTATGCAGTTAAAAAACAACTCCAGGTCTACCATGGTCAGGGGCCCACCGAGGTTTCCCCTATTCCTCTGTGGGAAAGTTTGAGCCTGGATCAGCGGATAGATATGGTTCTGGACTATCTTTGACTATAGGTGTAGCAGCTACTATTGGACCCAAAGGTTGAAGGGCCCACTTAGGCGCAAGAACATTGCAGCTTTCAGTATGGAATAACAAATTGGTCTCTTTCTGCTACCTAGCACTAATATGTGGGTGACTGATATATGGCACCATTATCTATACCTTCAATTATTTTTGATGTGGTTTCCTTTTCAGTGAATAGGTGCTGGGGGCGGTTTCATTTTGCAATGGGGCCCTAGAAATTTTTATCATAATGCTGACTATAGGCAATGAAGAACACTGCAGCCACCTTCCTGCCAGCTTGGAATATGAGGGCTATACAGCAGTTTGTGGGTTTGTCACAATCAGTGTTGCTCGAATTTGTTCCTGTTTGGTTAGACCGAACCCAAATTTTTTCACCCTGACCCTAATTCTAAACCTAGCCCTGAACCTACATGTAATTGTAATCCTAAAACACCCAAAAAATTATCAGCACATCCAAAACAATCTTAAAGTAAATGATAAAGGTGCACGCTGACGTGGCCGCAAACAATGCAAACTCAAAAACGTATCAGCAGCACTCTACAGACACTACACTATAGCATTCTCACCTCGCTCAGAGCCTTAGGGTATGTCCACACGGCTTATTCAGCCGTGTATTTTGGCACGCATTTCGCCGCGTATTGTGCTTAATATGTGACAAAATGCCCGCCGCAATTACGGTATTCCATAGCTCTCATAGAGAGCTATGGATTACTCATCGTCCCCCCGCATGTACACTACGATCGTAATGTACATGCAGGGAGAGAATTGACATGTCAAATGTTAGCGCCGAATATGCGCCACTGACAATGCATGTCTATGGGGCCGGCAATAAGCCGTGTGAACATACCCTTATACTTTGCTGATCAGTTCTGTTTTTTCTTGGATTGTTTTCATCGTGCGCTCAACCTTCATGGCCTGAAAGTATGGAGGCCTGACAAGGCACCGAGCAAGGTGAGAATGCTATAGTATAGGTCCCCATCTGAACAGAGGTTACCTTGTCATTGTAGGATGAGCTCTCACCATTCTGATCAAAAATGTGCTCTAAAAACCTCAAATTTTAAAATAGTTCATATATTTATGGTGTGATTGTGTCTTAGAGTTTGCAGAGTGTTGCCGATATGTTTTTGTGTTTGTAATTGTAACCCTGACCTCCCTAAATTGAGGTTAGGCTTTCTTTCTACTGGGTTTGAATGAGTTAACTTACCCCTTTCCCGATGTTTCCGGTCTCACAACACTGTAACTCCAATGTCACTTTTGGCGCAATGCCACATTAGAGTTAACTATGAGGTGTGGGATCTCAGAGTCGGAGTGACAGCACTGCCTTGATTGGAAGCGCTGGAGAATGGGTAAGTTAACCCATTCATAACTAGTTTAAAAAAAACAAACAAAAACCTTACAGGGGGTGTTGATGTCTTATCAATAGAATGTGCCGTCAGAGCCTGAAAGGTGCGGGTGCCACCTCTGGGACCTTCATCTGCATATCAAGCCCCCAAAAATGTTGCCTCAGAATGGAGAGAAGTTCTAGCTTGCGCACAACTTTCCTTTCTGTTCTATGGGAGTTCCCAGTGCGGCTGAACACAGCGCTCACCTGTACTCATGACTCCCGTAGAACAGAATGGAGAGTCGTGCACAAGTGTGACTGGGTTCTCCATTCTGAGCGAGGTGGGACCTGCACCTTTCACACTTTGATGACATACTCTATTGCTACGTCATCAAAGTCTAAGGTGGGAACACCCCTGGTACCCCAATTTAGGGTCATGGTTACGGTTGATTTTTTTTGTTGAATGTTGCCAAAAATCACTTTGCTCAAAGTGCTCTTATTTTGGTTGAATTTGACATTGACCCTAATCTGCAGTACAAGACTACTCACAATATGTGAGTTTTTACATTCTTTGTTGAGGTCTACATTTCACCTATAAACATACCCCCGCTATATAACCACCAGTGTTCTCTATCTAGCAGGCTCTGAACAGTCAGAAGAATTGACGATTAGGAATATTTCTTTTGAAGGCCATAAATAATGAATGACATTTTAAGACCGTATTTCTGCAGTCTTTTTGGAGAAGTGCGGCTTTGCTAGAATTTCGCAGGATCTTGCAGACACGGTGACTTGTTTCTGGGAACAGGGTTGCAGACGTAGTCAGGTGTCCGCGGTTAATTATAGCAACAGTTGCAGATGGGACGCAGCATGTCTGTGTCAATGCTCGCTGTAGAGACACACGCTGTCACCGCCAGAGAGCTTCCACAGGAGCAACATTTACAGCCAGAGAGACGATGACAATCACACGACCAAGTACACAGCAAAACTCAGGGAACTAAACAGTGATCTCCATATTTTACATGCATTTCCAAAATTTATTCTTAGCCAACTGCCTTATGCCAAGTACGGCTCCGTTCACCCCCTCTGTTCCTATTTGTTGTCACTGGTTTCAGGTTTGTAGCAAATAATAAAAAAAATCCCAAAAGAGGGAACAAGAAATCAAATTGTCAAGGCGAAAATAGCATTCATAGCATTCATGTAGCCAGAAAGTGCTAAATCTACAGTATGACCCGCAGTAGAACAGGTTAATAGATTCAGGCGCATTCTACACTACTAATGGGCACAAAAAAAATGGCGCCTGAGCACCAAAAATCATACATGTCGTCCCATGTTTGTCCTCTAGATTCCTATGGCTCCACCACAGTATATGACAGGATACATTTCTCAAGACAACTCAGCAGATCACCGCGATGGAAGCTGTGATGTGAATGGAGCCTTAAAGGGGTTTTGCCACGATCTAATTTCATACCTCCTGCATCCAGCTCTTCAGCTCTGTGTGCTCAGAAGGGGGGCGTGTGTGATTTGCTTGAATTGCATATCATGTGACTCAGCAGGATGACATCACCAGGCCTTTCCTCTCTCTAGTCAAAGAAAGGTCTGTTTATGTAAAGCATTGTGAGTAGCTGAGAGGTAAAGATTTTGCCTCCAGGCACAAGGGTCCTAGGTTCAAATCCCTGCAGGAACCAAACCTGTGTTATTTTTTTTCTCTTTCTCAATCACAGACCTCACTGATGTTTATTTTTTTAATTTATTTGCACTGTTTGACTAATTACTAAGGAGTAGAGAGGACGGGGGTAGAGTGACAGCACCTGGGGTTTGAACACTCAGTAGCTGCCTGAGAGGAGAGGTGATGTCTGAGCATGTGCGACCGGGACTGAGGAGCTCACAGCTCTGGTCGTATCCCCTGGAGATGAGCTGTAAACAATGGATCTCTAAAGGAGCAGCTAAGACAAAAACGGTCCAGAATTTTTAATACTGATGAATGGTGAAAATGTTTATTATTTCATTTGCAAACTTCCCACATCAATTTTACTTCGTGGCAAAATCCCTTTAAGAGTCATAAACTTGACAAAACTCAAAGGGGCATATTTATCAATACTGTCTAATACTTAGACAATGTAATCTTAGACTGCACAGTGTTACAATGCGCCACATTTATCATAGAGTTGATAAAGCTGGAGCAGGTTTAGACTGTTTGCTCTAAGTCTATACCTCCTATTAGTTTTTTTTGGGCGAATGGTGACGCACGCTAAGTCACGACCCCTTCCCTACAAAGCCACGCTCCTTTATCTTTTGTCAGATGAGGTGCAGGGGTACCTAGAAACCGTCTAGAACATATAATAAATTTAGTGTAGAGCATGTACCCCAGGATTTTATGCAAGTTGCACTAGAATTAGCTCAGTTGCCATAATAATGGGCCTCATGGTTTTTTAGAACCAGCATATAGAGATGGCCTGCCATCTATTTTTTCAAGAAAAAAAAAATCTATATTTTTAAAGAAAAATATGTATTTAATGCCCATAGTAATCAATAACAGAGCAGCTTTCATTCTTAGGCCGGGTTCAAATGGTGTATAGCGGCGCACCAATATATTGCTGCTGGCGAACGTATGCGCTAGCCAGTACGTATTCCCATTTGGCTTTACTTTCCCCCATCTCACTACTTTTATTTCCAGCCTGGTCCAGCAGCTGCAGAGAGAGGAGAACTGACCGCGCATGCGTGGCTCTCTCCGTCCATTTCTAGGATAGTGCTCCACCATGCTTGGAAGTGCCATAAAGATGAATAGAGAGAGCTGTGCATGTGTGTCTTTCTCCATCCATTTCTATAAGACTACTTGGCTTTGCTTATTAGTACCATGAGGAAGAATATAGAAAGCCATGCATGCGCGTCTTTTCCATCCATTTCTATTAGAATGCTAGGCTGTGCTATAAAGATAAATGGAGAGAGCTGCACATGCGCCATCTTTCTCCATCCATTTGTATAAGAGTGCTCTGCTGTGCTTGGAAATGCCATAAGGATGAATGTGGAGAGCCGCGCATGCGCATCTTTCTCCGTTCATTACTATGAGAGTACTTGACTATGCTATTAGGATCAATGGAGAAAGCCACGCGTGCGTGTCTATCTCCATCCATTTCTATGAGATTGCTCCGCTGTGCTCTTAAGTGCCATAAAGATACAGAGATCCACGCATGCACATCTTTCTCCATCCAAATCTATTAAAGTGCTCGGCTGAGCTATAAGGATGAATGGAGAAAGCCGCGCACGCGTGTCCTTCTCCATCCATTTCTACGAGATTGCTCTGCTGTGCTTGGAAGTGCCATAAAGACAGAAAGAGCATTTGAATCTTTCTCCGTTAATTTCTGTGAGTGTGCTTGGCTCTGCTTGGAAGTGCCATAAAGGTTGAATGGGGAATGCTGCGTATGCGCATCTTTCTCCATCCATTCCTATTTAAGTGCTAGGCTGTGCTATTAGGATAAATGGAGAAAGCCGCTCATGCGTGTCTGTCTCCATCCATTTCTATGAGATTGTTTTGCTGTGCTTGGAAGTGCCATAAAGACAGAGAGAGCATGTGCATCTTTCTCCATCCATTTCTTTGAGAGTGCTTGGCTCTGCTTGAAAGTGCCATAAAGGTGAATGGGGAATGTTGCGCATGCGCAGAGAACTCTCCATTCCCTGCAACCAGCACAGATGAAACTGGGGCCCGACAAGATGAGATTAGAATACCCCTTTAGTGATTAATACACATCACTTTAGGGTACCATGTCCAACATACAAAATGCCCCAAAATGCAGCTGTATGTCTATGCTGTTGAATAGGCCCTTTTTGGACATGTACTGTACAGACGTTTGCCTTGTCGTTCACATATTTTCTGGCATGCTTTTGCACTGAAAAAAGCAGTTGACTACGCTTTTAACTATAGTTGATGCAAAATTGTACACGTCTTCCAACCAGATGTATGTGAAAAGCCAATGTTTTTTTTTTTATATATACGTCTATAGGCATATTAGATGTATAGCTCTGGGCACTTCCTGACATTTATATGGAACAAAATAACTAAACGCAATTTTAATTTGGTCAGAGTGTTGTTTCCGTAATAAGGGACATGCAACATATCATGATGAGTCAGGGACGTTCAGCTTGGGACACGCCAGCGCCTAAACTTGACCTTGGTAATTTACTTGAACACAGTATACACTGATGTAGCACTGAAGCTTTTACATGTCCAAAAACAGACATATGTAATCAATGAACTGGCTTCTCTGCATCATTATATCACTCTGAAGGAATTCCGCAATGAACACATTTAAAGAGTCAGATGAGGCAAACAAGTCTAGATACCATATGACTATTTTAAAGAGACACTTCCGGCAATGTGTTCTTAATTCTTAGCACTATTATTATGTAATATCACTGCTGGGACCATTAATTATCCCATACCTATGCACAAAATATGCAGGGTATATGGGACATAATCATTTCCATAACAGAGCCCACAGTGCCCCCATAACTAGAGATGAGCGAACAGTAAAATGTTTTAGTTCCATTAGAACCTCGAACTTTTGTGAGTTCGGTTCGAGGTTCTATTCGAACTCAAACTAGAACCCCATTAAAGTCAATGGGAGAAGATGTTCAGGTTTATTTTTATACCTATACAGGTGATGAGAAGCTGGAATTACCATCCATAACAGTAAACTGGATACGAGGAACAACTTAGTGAAGACAATTTGGCTCTGAGTGACAGAAAAAAATTAAGAGGTTAAAATACTTCATTCCTTTCAATGGCGAACTGAAATGATGAGGACAGCTTGCAAGCAGGGGCGTAGCTATAGGAGGTGCAGCGGTAGCAGCTACTACAGGGCCCTGCATCCTGAGGGGGCCCAAAAAACCCCTTGGACACATAGGAGATTTGGAGACGGTGTGTTATACAATTACTGAACCCCCAAAACTGCAGAACCAGAACTTTTGGGCACGGAGTATGATTTAGCAAATCCAAGCACTCTGTATAATAAATATCCATGTATATGAGAGTAGGCGTTACGTGAGCCTGCAAATGTCACCAAATAACAGCTTCTGGGTGTGGGAAAGATGCAGCCAGCAATACCAAACTCCCTGACTATTGCTGTCTATGGAGACGAAAATGCTATCTAACTAACTAGGAGCAGTCTGTACAGTACAGAGAGTGAGCTGAAAATGGCGTTCACAAGGCAATACAGTGAAATATATATATAACATGGTCATGTGATTTTAGCAGCCAATGAGAGCCCTACACCTCAGTGATGACGTTTTTGACACTTCTCTGTGCTCTGCACTGATTGGATGGTCGCCAAAAGTGCAGGAAGGTGATTGGATGGCGCCAAAAGTACAGAAAGCTGCTAAAAACAAAACTGGAAATGGCGTGTATAACTAGAACCAGAACTTTACTCGAACGAACAGTAAAATGTTCGGTTCAAGTTCTAAAAATTCCAAAAGTTCTACTAGAACTTAACTTTTCTAGAACAGTTCGATCAGCACTACCCAAAACAGAACCAGCAGAGCAACAAGCTTTGCCATCTCCTATATAACTTCAGTACCTCCATAACAGGGATAGATACAGAACCCACATCACAGAACCCACATAATGATCCCATAACAGGAACAGCTTCTCTGATAAGAGTGGCAACCACAACCTACTAAAAACAGACAGCAATGGCGCTCCACAGCACCACTGCACTTTTTTTGTCCAAACATCAGATACCATGACAAAGAGGCCTTCTCTGCGTCTAGTGGAAATAAGATGTCACCATTATCATAAACAGGGATTCTTTAATGTAAGAGCGGAGACACTATGGAGCTCACTGCCACAAGAGGTTGTGATGGTGGTTTCATTAACCAAGTTCAAGAAGGACCTATATGCCTTTCTTGAAGAATATAATATTTATAGATTCAGGAGATGGAACGTTTATCCAGGTATTAGGCTGATCACCAGATTTGGAGTCTAGTAGGAATTTTTCCTCTTGTATGGAGCAATTGGCATCTACGTCATAGGGATTTTTGCCTTCCTTTGGATCAACACCATAGGGTTATAGGTTGGAGTTGATGGACCAGTATCTTTTTCAACCTTATCAACTATGATACCACAGTGAAAGCCAACATAACCTGTTATAAGTTACATCCGGCCAGTGTCGGACTGGGGCACTTAGGGCCCACAGCTGGAGTTGACTCTAGGGACCCACCAGCTGAGCTGTTTCTGGGCCCACTGGTGGAGTTTATTTTAGGGGCCCACCCTACAGCTAGCTAAATTTTCCAAAATTGATTTAAATATAGGAATCTGAATAATCTAATCACTACGCACAAAAATATTCCTATTAAAACATCTTTTAATACATACCAATTTAAAATTCTAAATACAAAAAGTGGCCTAAATTTACATAAAGGGACAAAATAGCAGTGCAGTCAGAATCTATGATATAATACAATTATACTGTCTCCTATACTGACTGTACTATAGAAAATCCCTCATCGGAGATCCTGCCCCAAAAAGGGCGACCCCACAGAAAACTCCTCTACTAGTCCCTACAATCCACCCTGTTCTTAACAAATATCAAATCAGGGGGAAGGGAGAGTGCAAAATACTAAATATGATTCACAGTATCCACTATGTACAATATAATAAATAGATGCAAGCAGCGTTCCATTTAAAGAGCACATAAATGCCCAATCGCATAAATGATGAATAGACACAGTTTGTCATATAAATCTACAGATGCGTTTCGTCCCAATCTCAGGGACTTCTCAATGGGTCAGTTGTATTAAATACTGCATCACATATTAATAATGTAAACAGATCAGATCAGATGTATATCACAGTGCTACTTATTTAACATTTATAGGGACTAGTAGTGGAGTTTTCTGTGGGGTCGCCCTTTTTGGGGCGGGATCTCCGCTGAGGGATTTTCTATAGTACAGTCAGTATAGGAGACAGTATAGTTGTATTATATCACAGATCCTGACTGTACTGGTATTTTGTCCCTTTATGTAAATTTAGGCCACTTTTTGTATTTAGAATTTTAAATTGGTATGTGTTGGATTTAGTAGGTATTAAAAGTTATGTTTTAATAGGAATATTTTTGTGCGTAGTGATTAGCCCACCCTACAGCTACTGTAAATGACTGCACATGCCTCCTATACCCTGCCCCTTGCTTTTTGCCTCTCTTTCTCTGCTTTTCTGTCTCTTTCAAGCATGTATATGTAGTTAAAAAACAAGGTCCACCATGTTAAGGGGCTCACCTTGGGTTTTCTCTATTCCCCTGTGGGCCAGTCCAAGCCTGCATCTGGCACAGTGTTATAAACAGATGGAACATAGCCTAAGAGTGACATTGACAATGCTAGGTAATTACAAACCATGGGGGTGTGTGGGGCACATTATCCCGTGTGGGGACACATTGCCTAATGGTCTGGACACATACTTTCAGTCATATGCCACCAATGTCCTGTACAATATGATATTCTTTGGTAGCTCATAACCTCTGCTTCCCTTAAATACCTTACATGACCCTTCAGATGTATGACAATCAAGCCCCTAGCACTTCCGCATTGGTGTGTATTAATTTATACATATTGCCGGGTTCTATATAACATGTGCGCATGTCCCCCTGCCATTACTTCGCCTGGCGTTCCGAATATTATACTGCGCATGACCGGAAAAGGATAAAATGTCACTTCCGGTTCACGTCGGCGAGAACGACACTGCGCATGTCCAGAGTCCAATACTGTCTCTGCGCAACCCGGCGTTCTAAACGCCGTTCTGCGCATGTCCGGGAAGAAAAGTGCACTCGAACCCCGGTACATGCAACCAGGAACGACAGTGCGCATGTCCAAGGTCGGGCCCGATCTCCATGCCGCCCGGCACCCTACATACTGCACCGCATATATCCGGAAAGACAACATACGTCACCTCCGGCCAGCGCCGCCGGGAACCAAACTACGCATGTCTGGAACCCGGATCGGTCTAAATGCTGAAGTTAAATTACGTACATATCCATCTACACAGTTTACCACTTACAGTGAAACCGCCACAACGGGCGCGCTCGCTCCCCACGTCGCCTCATTCACCTTGATGTACATAGATAACAAATATTGTAGCGGAGCTTATTTCATAACTATGATTCTCTAAATTTCTTAAAGTGGCTGCTATGTGATAGATGTCTAAAATGTAAAATGTAACGTGGGCGTTAGTTCAGGGCCAATTAATTTCGGGGTACAAACATTCATTGTCTTCAGCTGACATGAGTTATCAGACTGTAAGTAATCAATGAATATAATGAAAAAATGTAATGATATAGTACTGATATATACAATACGGTCAGATTTAGAAGGTCCATAGTGGTCCTCTGTGGAGAGTGTGAACAAAGCAGAGCAGAATGAACAGACCCAAGTCAGAGTCTATTCAATAAAACATCCAAATTGCAAAGTCTCATTAAGGCCCTTTGGATGAACTGATTCCATACGATAGATCCACTGGGCCTCTTTACACAAAATTCGTCTATCCCATTCTCCTCCTCTGGGGGATGGTCTCACAACCTCTAAAATCAGAAAGCGCAGAGATTCCCATTTTCCACCATGATGTTCCCAAACGTGTCGGGCTATTGGCGTATCTCTTCTATTTCGTATGTCCCCCAAAGTTTACAGTATTTTATTATATGTCTCTGCGTAGTCTTGCCAAAAAGACACGTGAACAAGCCCTAAGAAGATATTGTCGAATAGCAAGTGGTAAATCTCTGCAAAAGAAAAGTTAACCTTTAAACGTGTTCTTTGGAACTAAAATATTGATGGCCTCTCTTCAAATGGAAGACGCAAAGAAGGGATCATAGAGTGACTGCTGTCAGGCTATTAATACTTAGGTCCTGGAGAACCTCTATAAAAGCACTATGGTACATGCTGACTGGAAAATACAGTATTACCATTTTATCCTTTCTATAAAAGGGTTAAGTACGTAATTCCACATAAACAGACGAGCAAATGATGGTTTCCATGCAAAGACTTAATAAATTAATTATTCATGGTTTTCCAACAAAATATGGCCTACCCATTCAGTACTATTTAAAAGGATAGATTCTGTAAGGTAACCCACTTAGGCTGTTAAATATTTTACGAAAGGTCATTTTTGGACGGATGTGTTACACTGTAACAGCTGTCAAATAGCTTCTAATGGAATCCTAGAGATCTCCCGAGACACAAATGAGGAGAATAGTAAGGGGAGGAGAGAGGAGCAGGTCAGGGAGGAGAGAAGGCAATGATGGATGGAATCTGGACGATTAGGATAAAGAAGGTAATTACAGCCCAATGGTTTACCTGAGGGGTTTGACATAACACATTTCACAGTTGGACTTTTGGGCCTTCAACATTATGTTGATGGCTTCAATGTGAACCTACGCTTACTAGAAACTTCCTATGAAGAATTTACTGGAAGAAAAGCCTTTTAATGGTGCGGGGGACTCTCTTAGTTACTAACAGTATTACGAGTTGTGGCTTTCCCAATCAAAATTGGGAAATTCACTGCATGATTCAAAAAATGACAGACAAATGAGCACTTGGGAACAGATTGTAGGTGAATATATACATTATGTATGGATGATGAAAATTGAGAGGTGAATACATGAACCATCCTGAAATCTGCATCCAAAACAAACTTCAAACACTGTACTCTAAGGATATGTTCACACAGGGTAATCGCATCATATTTGCGCTCTAATACGAGCGAGATGCGCACCGAAATTACGGTAATCAACAGTTCTCATAGAGAACTCTGGATTACGCCTCCTCTCCCCGCTCGGACAATACGATTGTATTGTACGCGCGGGGAGATAAGTGACATGTCAATTACTTGCGCGAGTAATGACAGTCTATGGGGCCGGCAGGCTTGCGGCCCCCACCCACGACGCGGGAGTACGTGCCTATCAACGCAAGCTCCCGAACACCTGACATAATTGGGGGGCGTACTTTACACTCTGCAATTACGCCGTGTGAACATAGCCTATGGCTTGGTCTACACCACAATTTGAAAATTTCGCCCAAAATCCGAAAGCATTTTTACATCGCACCGCTGTTTTTTTGTGAGTTTTTTGCGCAAAAAAATGTGGAAGGATTTCGGATTCCCGGCAGCCCAGTACGTTGGGGCTGCAGGAATCCGATGGTGGTCCGCTGGAATATACAACATGTTCTATATTCCGCCAGATGGTTTAAGATTTTGGAAACCCTCAGTAAAAAATCTATGCTGTGTAGACTACAGGATGAATTTTCTATTGAGGACTACATAGCGCTGTAGCTCTTACATCCAGTAAGCGGAAGTAGTGATATAAAAAATATTTACTTCAGTAAATCCATAAAAAACGCCAAAGGGGCAGAGGACAGTGCAAAGACAAAGTGCTTACATGTTTCAAACAAATCCATTCTTAAAGGACACTCTGGGTTTTTCTTTACTTCATTTGACAATGCTTTTAGGTGCACAGAAGTACCAGTTATTTCGCTTACCTGCAGCTGAATACAGGATTCCTCACTGCTGCCACTGGGTCATGGGACCTGCTCTCTGAGCTGCTGAAACACTGAGCAGGGTTGTTATGACCTGGAAGTGAATTTCTCTATGCATTCCTATGTGGGTTTGAAAGTCAATCACAAAGTAATGCATAGTGAGACAGACTTCCAGCATCAAAAGCAATGTGTCTTTCAGCTAATCGGAGAACAGGACCTAACAGAGACTATTGCATAAGCCAGATACCCTGTATTTAGCTGCAGTTAGGCAAAATGACTGGTACTGAAGTGCATCTAAAAGCAATTTCTAATGAACTAAGGGGGGGAAAAAAACCTTGAGTGGTCCTTTCATCACAACACACCATATCACTCCTTAAAGGGGTTTTGCCACAATCTCATTTCATACCTCCTGCATCCAGTTCTTCAGCTCTGTGTGCTCAGAAGGGGGCGTGTGTGATTTGTTTGAATTGCATCTCATGTGACCCTGCAGGATGACATCACCAGGCCTTTCCTCTCTCTAGTCAAAGAAAGGCCTGTTTATATATAGAGCTGTAAGTAGCTACATTGTAGCTCAGAGGTAATATTTTTGCTTAACAGCACAAGGGTCCTTGGTTCAAATCCCTGCAGGAACTTAACCTGTGGATTTTTTTTCCTCTTTATCAATGCACAGACATCGTTTGACTTATTACTAACTAGTCCAAAGGACAGGAGTAGAATGACAGCACCCGGGGTTTGAACACTCAGTAGCTGCCTGAGAGGAGAGGTGATGTCTGAGCATGTGCGACCAGGACTGAGGAGCTCTCAGCTCTGGTCGTATCCCCTGGAGATGAGCTGTAAACAATGGATCACTAAAGGAGCAGCTAAGACAAAAAAAGTCCAGAATTTTTAATAATGATGAATAGTGAAAATGTTTATTATTTAATTTTCAAACTTCCCACCTCAATTTTACTTCGTGGCAAAACCCCTTTAAATTAAAAAGAAGGGATTCCGATTATGCCATCATATTCCAGAATCGCTATTTATGCATCCCCAAATATAACCTTTAGAGTGGCACCCCAAGTGGAGATGAACTTAACAGACCTTCAATTTTCCTGCCCAAGTTTTGTAAAACATGGAATGAATATTATGTATGCGGCCCTGCAATTAATAAAGCAGGCACATAGCTAAGACAGCTCACCCAACGGACTACCGGCCACCTGCTTGCAGGTCTGACCTTCCAGTTGCTTTCTGAAATAAAATAAAATCAAGCACGTGGAGAAATCTAGGAAAGCCAGTAATGAATCTACCAGATGAAATAGAAGGAACTCGGCCAGGTTCTGAAATGAAGGGAACATCCAGAGTTGCTGAAACCAAAAGGAAAAAAAATAAAAAGGCTTCTAGCTTGGCTCGTTCTCTGTTCTACGCCGGTAATTGCATTTATGCTGGGACACTCAATCCGTTAAGTAACGAGTGTAATTAGATCTATAGACACTGCCAAGCTGATAACAGATTGACCTCACCTACAGTGTTCATTTTCTTTACATTCTTACAACACGGCAAACACATGATCTTGCCGATTCTCCGGTTGGATTACATTCGGAGCCGTAAATACCAATGTCCAGTTTATGAAATATTTGCTAAATCTCCCTAGATATATATATATATATATATGCCCCTTTAGCAAAATCATCCCAGTACAACAAGAGGCATGGACTATGGGGACAGAAGTGCCTCCATAAATGCCGACACAACACAAACGTGTAGCTTTTTGGCAGCTTGACAAATAATGACGTGATATGGAGTTGGTGGGAGGCCGTATTCTTGCTATTTGAAATGAGCTTACAGCTTGAAGCACACTTCTGTTTTTGCTGGGTTGCTATTAATTCTTAAGATACTTGAGCCATGAAGTAGTGTAATAGGATATATACACATAGAACATGGAAGCCAATGACATAAAACCCCATCAGCCAGCCGGCCTCTTAGCATATTTTCGATGGTGCTGAAAGTGCCGGGCTTGTCTTCCCTGTGTTCCACCGCTAAGCATGTCCCGAGACCTATTAATCCGAGTCTCATCTCAGGAACTCGAAATGTGACTTACAGAGATGAGGCACTTGGCCAAATTATTTTGTCCACTGCTGCGGATGGTTGTAAATCTTCAGGTTTTCTGACCTCTTACTACCTATCATATTCCTCATGGCGATTATACTTTAATGAGATACAACACAATTATATTTGATATATGGCACAGGATATGTAAAATATGCTCTGGCTGGATACACTGTAAATTATGGGTCACATGCGAGAAGATTTGTTGCAGAAATTTTTGAAACTGAAAATTGCTCCCATATGGGCATATTCACGTGTGTCATGTTTGTTCCATAAATTTCTGCGAATGTTCCATTCATGTCACTGGGGAGTACAAAGATCTATGTGCTTCTTGCAGAAACAGCCTCATTGACAGAAAAGGAACTGATTTTCCAATGCAGAAATTTCCGCATCAAATCTGACGTTTGAGAATATAGCCGTACACCTGAATGGCATTATTTCTGCAGCAAGTTTGTTGTGTTTTTACAGACCCCATTCAGATGTATGAGCAACCACAAAGGTTTCTGCATCCAAACCTTCACCTGTTAACATAGCTCAAAAGGGGTAACGCTCCTCGTAAGGAAGAGGCACTATGTAGGTGTGTGGAGACTTATACACCATTAGTTGCTCCACTGAAATTTTAATATACTCTAAAGGGCTCATAGGAAATAAACAACGACTCTTGCTTCGCCACTGATTGGATGTAGTGTTCCTCAATTCACATCCGACTCACTACGCCTTACAATGTAAATGGGACTAGGGCTAACAAGCTATTTATCTGCAGACAGTTATTTTGAGTTGTTGCCCCTCAGCTGATGGCAGATCTGAGTACAGCTGTTCTCCAGATACGTGCGGATCCCAGAGATAGGACCCGCACCTTTTAAACATATCCTATGAATAAGCCATCAATTTGTGTGGTGGGAACACCCCTTGAATGTTTTCAATGTTGTTGCCAAACTTGTGCAGCCACTAATCAAACAAATTAAAATGATTGCCATAGCGTGCTGCATTCGGCTCCTGGCTGCATCTGGGTGACATTGTGCTTTTCTACACTTAGGGTATGTCAAAGGTCATATATGCAGAAAACTTGCGTCATAGCTCCATCCACCCAGAAGATAGAAACATCTTATTTTAGACTTAAAGGGTTTTTACCACAAAGGCATTTCATGCCTGCTTTGTCCTGCCTAAGCTTTCAGTGTGTTCAAAAGGGGACGTGTATGATTTGTTTGAACTGTTTATCATGAGACCCAGCAGACTTGACGTCACCCTGCCTTTCCCCACAGTGTGCTCACTATAGTTAAACTAAGATCTGTTTATGTAAAAAGCTGAGTAGCTACAATGTAGCTGAGTGGTTAGCACTTCTGCCTTTCTGCATAGGCATCCTAGGTTCAAATACCTGCAGGAACCAAATATGTGGATTTTATTTTCTCAATACATATCTGATTGGAGTTTGTTTTTTCCTTTTATTTATTTGCATTGCACTGTACTAAGGACTACAGAGGACAGGAATAGAATGACAGAGGTTCAACACTCGCTCAGCAGTGAGTGTGTAGGATTACTAAGCAGAGAATAGACTGACAGTAGCTTCCAGAGAGGAGAGGTGATGTTTGAGCATGTGTGGTCAGGACTGAGGAGCTCTCGTCACTGGTCGTATCCCCTGGAGACAAGCTGTACACTATGGAGCACTAAGGGAGCAGCTAAAACAAAAATGGTGCAGAATTTGTAATAATAATGAATGGTGAAAATGTTTCTTATTTAATTTGCAAGCTTACTTCGTGGTAAAGCCCTTTTAAGTGGAATAGACACCGTGTATTAGATGTGTATTAGACAAAGCTACGATATAAAACCTAGGAGTGACATCCACTATGGAAGGAGTAACATTTATAAGCCGTTCTCCTCAGTGCTCTTGTTGAGTTGGCCTCTGAGACGTCCCTGCTACATTGCTTGCATAACATCAATGCATGTTAAATAACACCCCTTCTACTATTCTCACCTATCCAGTTGCAAATGCACTTACCCCTGCCAACAGTATGCTGGCAGGGCTCCACCTTGGTATTGGCTGTGTTAATACCACTCAATTAGTACAAGATGTCACAATGAGAACATTTGCTACATTTACTGAGTATTCTCATTAATTTGTTGCTAGTAATTAAGTGGTATGGTAAGAAATCTGATCAGTTAACTGATGTAATAACACAACGATAGCCTTATAGCTGGCAAAGCAGAATTGGGCAATATTTTAATTGCTGTAAGCCATGGTTCCTTTTCGATAGGCAAAGACTTGTCTAACAGATGAAGCAAATATCCCTATTACTGTTGTATGTATGTGCATAACTAGAATTCAAAGGGCGCCATAGCAAAATGTTATGGGCACCCACCACCTAATAACAAGAAACTGGAACAGCAGCATAAATAGGAAGAATAAATGGTAAAAATAATACTGCCAGATATCAGAGAGCCCACATAGAAGTGCTCCATAGCAGAAAGCTACCAACTTGTTATTCCCTACAAAAAGATTCAATTTTCTTGCACCTGATTGGGCCCCTTAACCTCTGGCCCCATAGCAGCTACTATGGCTATAGTTACCCCATGTGTATATGTGTTTCCACTGGAACATATAAATGGAGAAGGACAATACACTAACCGGCCCTGACTAATAGTGGTGACCATGACCATATTCTCCTGCAGGCCTTGTTAGGGTCATTTCAATTCAAACAATACCAGTTACTGTGAAGCCAGAATAAATACAATTTTAAGTTATTTTAAAGGTTCATAGACTAAAGAGTGCCAAATCCCGATTTGTGTATACTTATATATCAGTACACCCATGGGAAGGTCTGCAATAGTGTTGTGCTATGGATTCAGCAACGACTGGTTCATCCAGACCCGGATCTCACCAGCAGGAAAATCGTAAAACTAATCACTAGAGAGGATCGAACCCTAAAAATGTTGAGTCGAATCTCGAACTTTGAGAAGTTCGGTTCAAAATTCAAGCCGAACTCGAACTTTGAACCCCATTAAAGTCAATGGGAGAATATGATCGGCTTAATTTTTATACCTATGTAGGTGAGGAGAAGCTGGAATTACCATCCATAGCAGTACACCAACACTAGGCGCATTATACGCTGTGCACGACTTCATTGAAATGGTCCCAAAAATAATACGCTGTGCGCCTCCATAACACAGCATATCATTGGAAGTGTATGTAACGCGCCTAACGAAGCGCATAACTTATCTTTACTAGTTTGTATGTGTTAGGTGAATTTCATATACTTGTAATGATAAGTTATGCGCCTCCATGTGCAATGCGCCTCGATAGGCGCATTAAAAAACTACCAAAGATACTCCATGTGCCGGAATTTGCGCAATGCGCCTTTTTAGGGGCATTATGGTTACTATGCAAGGTATACCGGACGCTAGATCTTTGAGAGGATCGTACTTTCCAGAGCAGTTTGCACTGATTTAATGCGCCTAAAAACCATTAAAATAGCTTGTCGAACACGATGTAGAACGCGAACATTTACTCGAACGAACAGTAAAATGTTCGGTTCGAGTTCTAAAAAATTGTGAAGTTCGAACTTAAATTTTCTCGAACTCTTCGATCAATACCACTTATCACCAGCCATTTCCAGATAGGAAAAGAAAGTGTATCCAATCAATGAATGTGAAACCTCCTTTTTCCAGTCCAAAAATTTGGGTCTGGCCAAATCATCCATAGTCGAATCCAAATCGCAAGACTTGTCTGTAGGTTAAAGTGATCCTTAGTGGAAGATAAGAATGAGGACTGGGGATGACAAGTGTGTCTTATCCAGGTAAGAATGGTTTCATGCACATCTTAAGCCAAAGCCAGAAGTGGATCTAGTAGGAAGGAGAAGTACAGGTCCCTCCATTGTATTTCCCATTCCTTGTTTGATATAACTGAATTTGTAAAAAAAAAATTCAAGTTTTGAATGTACCAAACTCAAATTTTTAACCCTATCCCCAACCATAACCCTAATGCAAAGCTGCATTTATACTTGCATGCAAGGACTAATTTACCAGTGTTTATGGTGCTTCGACGCCATGTCCAGTCCAACATAATATTAGAGAAACCCTAAGGTGACAATGGACTAAGAGCGCCACAGAGCGGCAAGTTAACCCTTGCACACCACTAAAAACCATAAGCCCAACTTTAGGGTTAGGGTTACAGGGTTAGAGGTGTTTTTTTGGCAATTAACAGCACATTTCCATTTGGGTGAACTTGGATGCAAACAATCGGCTTGAATGTGACCTGAATCCAAAGCAACAACACTCGTCATAATCTTCATTCTTATTTCAGAGCAACTTTTAGAACAGTGGTCTGCAAACTGCGGCTCTCTAGATGGTGGTAAACTACTACTCCCATCATGCATTTATCTCTCCTTGTTAAGTAGGCATGATGGGAGTTGTAGTTTTCCAACAGCAGGAGGCCCGCAGACCTCTGTTTTAGAACAAATAGATATCAGGCAAAGGTAATTGAAAAGCTGATTTAATACCTTCAGAAAGCAAACAAAAAACAATGACCGCACCAAAACCATGAAAATGGGTTCATGTCTGCTTTAAGGGTAGCTCAGGAGAGTCCACCAGTCTCCAGCATTCCTATTGCTTTTTCTGGCTGAGAAGTGCAGATCACTTTAAGAGCTGCAAATACCTTCTTTCTGAATTCTCTAAAACCGCAGTTTGCTCCCCCAGGACACCGCGCCGCAGTGTTCCAAGCTTCCAGCCCATTTCCAAGATCACTCCTCCTGCAGAGTGCTGGCTCCTGACACAGCCTAAGCTGATACAGCTGTGTCTTCTCTTTTTTTTTTCATTTTTGGTGTTGATCAACTCAAGTGCTTCCATTTGAAATACAGGCTCTGAGGGTGAGAACACACTAGGGTCTGGCCGTTTGCAGCCAAAACTACATCCCCAAGTGACCGCACGAGCTTGTCGGGTGCGACCAGCAAACTCATGTGTCCACTGGTGGCTGCATAGGGGTATGGTTTTAGCCGTAAGCAACTGGACCCTCATGTGTCCTCATACTGAAGGTATGTTCTCATGGGGCGGTTACGCTGTTTGTGTTTGGGACTTTTCCCTTTTGCCTTCAATGGGGGAAGTCAAAATCTGCAACAAACTTGTAATACAAGTTTATTGGTGCAGATTTGCTGTGAAATCACAGAATTTGTTTATGTCAAAAAGTAGTCAGTAGACCCTAAAAAACTAAAATCACAGCTAGGGGTTGTGATTAAAATATAACCTTTAATAAATTTTACTTTAAAACAGTTTCCAAAAATAAGGTAGAGATCAAAAACACTCAAAACTATAAATAAATATATTCACCATAGTTCCAAATCCTGTCCAAAGGGAAAAAATGCTTATACAATGTACCATGAACTAGTCTGAGATATCAGAAATCGATATGAAACCATGTATAACAATATTCTTGAAAAAAACCCACAATCGGCAATAACTGATGGTTAGATGATTTTTCCAATTCAGATCCCTGAAGAGGCAAAAATATATTAAATGTGGACTCTCCCTATTCTTTCCACTACAGTAAACTCCCTAAGGACAGAGGAGTATTCGTTCTGAAAAGGGCGGCCCCACAAAGACTGACCCTAGGTACACCTAGTACACTCAGAAAAATCATAGATAGTGATTATTCGTACTGCCGTGATATGCAAGAGCTATTAAATCCTGTTGGATCCCAGCCCCGGCGCGTTTCTCCCTGGAGAATAAACCAGGGTTCATCAGGGAACAAGAGGTAACGGTGGTATATGGTCGGCACCACAGACCTCACAATGGAGTAGATACAGCAAAATCTGCAATTGCGGATTCTGAATACATTGATTTTTTTCATTTCATGTTAAAGGTGTGCTCCCACCATAGACTTTGATGGTATAACAGTAATATATGCCATCAAAGTCCCTCTGGAACCCGGACCTAGCTATTGAGCCTGCAAAAATGTTGCCTCTGAATGACGATGGCCTCGCTTTCACGTGACTCTTCATTCTGTTCTATGAGAGTTCTGAGTGCAGCCAAACACATTGCTCACCTGTACCGGGAACTCCCTTAGAACAGAATGGAGAGTCGCTATTGATATACCATTTAAGTCTATGGTGAAAACAACTCCCTTAACATATTCTGCATTAAATCTCTATCAGCATATCCACACCAAAACTGACACTATTTGATGCAAGTTTGCCACTAAGGATTTACCAGTGGATTTTCCATTGCGGCTTTTGTATACAGCGGATTCATTTGCAGATAATTCACAGCATATCACATACGGTAGCAGCAAAGTGAATGGGTTTGTAATAAGTCTTATCCACAATCTGCGGAAAAAACGCGGTCCCAAATCCACAAATCTCTGCTGCGGATTTTAAATTTGCAGCATCTTAATTTACGTCATGTCAATGCTGCGGATCTGTTGAGGATATTTCCCATTGAAGATAGTAAGGGAACCCAAAACTAAGTGTCGAGTGTTTTGTTGCAGATACGCAGGTTATCCACAGTAAACTCTGCAAGCTCCAAAAAAAAATTGCTTTCTAAGTTCAACTTAAGAACCCACTATGCCCACTTTCCCTGTTGCTGCCATGCTAATGCGTCCCCTGTCCCCCATCTTTATTGTGCAGCCGTATGATGCCACATCCTGTGTGGCCGCCGTAGTGGTTACATGGGACGCAACATCATCTCTGGCAGGGGCGTAGTTATAGGGGGTGCAGCTGTAGCAGCCGTTACTGTGCCCTGCATCCTGAGGGGGCCCAAAAGCCCTTCTGCCACATAAGAAGACACCGGTATTGTAAATGGCACATGGTAGCTGGGGGGCCCCTCATTTCACCAGGGCCCAAGAGTTGAAGTTACACCTCTGATCTCCGGAGCAATGTTTCCAAAAAATGCAATCGAAAAATTGTCACGCTTTGCATGATCTGATGTAATTAACATTTAACCATTGGTGATGTCGGGTTCTAGTCCCCACTTTGTGACATCCGTTTTTATCAGGGTGATCTTACAAGGGACGTCAGTGGCATTCGTGGGCCTGTGACATGGATCCCAGCAGTTTAACCCTTTAGAGGTCATGTTGTAGAGTAACCATAATTGCTCGACAGGGGTTTCCACTACTACCACATTTGTGCCCAGATAGATTTGGGCATGGATAAATTACCAGGCCCCTAGGCCTTATACAAAGCCATGGCAAAAATGAGAGAATCACCCACTTAAAGGACATATATACTGGCTGAGTGGGTCACTAATATGAAAAGCAGGACAATGATAACTGTAGTCCCCAACACTGTATGAGCATGGTGTGAACATAGCCCTAACTACTGCACAACGCCAATAAGCAGTCTTCAAGACTTTAATTCTACTTGTCTGGCCTCCATGGTATCAGGGCTGGAATAAGGTATTCTGGTGCCCTAGGCAAATAAGGCACAAAGCGGCCCCCCCATTGGAAAATTCATTACACTCCATGCCTCCTTACACTCCCTTTTCTGCCTGGGATGAAGTGGTGCCATAGGTGGTCGCCTACCTTCGCCTACCCGTCGTCCCGGCCCTGCATGGTATACACAGATCATATAAACTGTCCTCTGCTGCTTCATGAAAACTAAACAGAAATAATAGGCCATGCATGATCAGTTTCCCTATGTAATTTTCTAAAGAAGTGCAAATATAAAGCAATCATAAATATGCATTCAGTCTTTAACTCCTTAAGGGCGAGGCCACACAGGCGCCCAGCTGCATGCAGCTGCCCCAATGCGGCCAACAGTGGCCACATAAGTTTGTCAGGTTCTCATATGGCCATTGGCAGACACATGGGGGCAGGTTCGGACTGGCCCACAGGGCAATAGGGGAAACCCCCGGTGGGCCCCTGAGCGTAGCTGACCTGAAAGTTGTTTTTTACCTGCAGATACATCCTCAGAAGAGGCAAAAACAGCATAGAAAGAGAGGCAAAAAGCAAGATACAGAGTATAGGAGGCTTGTACAGTCATTTACAGTAGCTGTAGGATAGGCCCCTAAATTAACTCCACCAGTGGGCCCAGAAACAGCTCAACTGTTGGGCCCCTAGAGTCAACTCCACCTATGGGTTTTAGACAGCCCAGTCCGACACTGCATGGGGGTATGACTCTTAGTTGTGCCGAAACCATGTAATTCTTTCCCTCCCCAAGGCAAAAAGTATTTTTGGCTTTATCATCTGTAATCAATGAGTTGTTAACTTGCACTAGACCTCCTCAAATGAAAGCATTAAACGGGTATTCCCATCCTGTACATCTATGGCATATCGACAAAATCCTCTCTTATCCTGTGAGACCCGCACCGCGGTCCTTGTCAGTGCCACAACTATACAGAACGGAGAGCTGGTCGCAGATGTGCGCCTCTCCCCGAGTTAGTTCTCAGCCAACATGAATCTAATGTGTATCAGATTAAACTATAGAGTCACAGGGTAAGCAGTGTGCTTTCTATTCGGGTCAAAGACAGTGGGCCCGAAAACATTTTTGGTAAAAGTGTCCCAAAAATTTGCTTGGAAGAGTTTAGGGGTTTACCTACCAGTATGGTGACGCGATGCAACCAATGTGGCCTAATAATCCGTCCAACGTCACTTTTTTTTTTTTAGCGTGACTTTAGGCCTATGCTGAAGTAACAGAGAGTGACATCGGATTGGACAGAAGTTAGGTCACAACAGGAGCGTTGCGTCGTCGGATTGTTAAATTAACCTTACAAACATCCCCAACCTAGGGTTGTGGTTACAGTTAAGGTTAGAAATAGCTAAAGGGTTGGAGGAAAAATTCAGTTTGGGGACAACCTAAACCCAAATTCTTTCACAAGTTCAGTCAAACAGAACACGGCCACCTTCGAGCAACACTACACGGGGTGTACTCAGGGCCATCTTTTCCATTGGGCACACTATGCAGTTGCCCGGAGGCCCCACAAATATAGGGGCCCCTGGTGGTGCATGTTTGTTCCAGGAATACAAGAAACATACCCAGGATCCCTTGGTTGGCTTTGCTTCTTTAACCGTTTGTGTGTTTTTAGGATGTGCAAACAGTTAAAAACCATGATGGAGAAGGGAGCTAAAGGCTCCCTGCCCTGCCAAATAGTCTTGTAGACTGCAAGCTGCAAGTGTCCAGACATAAGTGGCGTGATAATATGGTTGTGTTTGGGGTTGGCTAGAGGCATGGCCTAGTGTGTTATCATGTATTTGGGCAGGGCCCACTGCAGTGCTCTGCCCAGGGGCCCATAATGCTGTTAAGACGGCTCTGGGTGTACTGTATTTTTACACATGACTTTTCCATTTTCATTCTTGTTAAAGAAAATATGACACCTGTAATCCGTCACGTGTCGCCGTTCATCAGATTTAGCGAATTTTAAGACCTTCTAAGGACCAGATGTTTTTTTTTTTCCTTTTTACTATGTCCTGATATTTAAAACCACTGAATACAGAGAGGGTGTACTTTCTTTTTCTCATGACTGTAGCAAACCTTATCTTAATTCTAATTTCTGATGGGTTAAACTTACATCCTTAAAACGGAACAAACCGGCCACCAAGATGTAGTTCCACCCAAACAGATGCATGGTCCAGGACATTCCTTCGCAGGGTACTCAGCGTCATGGGATGTAACGTTAAACAGCACAGGACAGGCGATGATCGAGTGCGGAGAAGTCGGGATAACAAAGTGTTACCAAACTGTGCTTAGCTTCTAAGAACCGACTGTGCCCGGCTTATAACAGTGACTGTGACTATGGCTACAAACCTATGAGTAATACGACAAGAGCTATAACGTTAGATTGACAAATGTGGCACCAGCAGACATGGGCGCTTATACTGAGGCCGTCAGGAATATTTGTGACGCTCAATATTTTACCCACTTTACTCTTGCAACCATTTCTACTGCTTGAAAAACGACAGCCTGACAGCCCTTGATACCTTGTAAATCAATTCTGTGATACCATATACCTGGGTTTTCTCTTCTCAGGAACACAAATAGAAGCAACTGCTGGGATCTGCTGTTGGGTTATACAAGACAAAGAGTATTTCACACACAGTCATAAACTCTATTTGTCCCAGACAACCCCTTTAACGTATTAAAGAGAGTCATTACAAAATGACTTATTGTTTAACTCACATTTTTATGTTAAACACATTTTTTAGGAATTTTTGGTTATGTTTTTTAAATTTTTCATATCACTTTCAATATATTTTTTAATAATTCTTAAGTCCTGCAATATTCACTTTGGCCACTAGGCCAATTATAGTCTGACACTTCCTGTTCTGTAGAGAGAGATTTTTCAGCAGTCTGCTCATTATCAGTACAAGCAGGGTCAAACTGAAAGGAGACACCATTGTGTACAGATAACACAGGATCCACCAGTCACAAGAGGAGATGTCACAGCTCCCCCTCTCACCTCCCTGCACAGTGATTTCTTCCCAGGTCACACAGCATGACTAGAAAACTATCCTATAGAAGTCTATGGGACTAAGTCAGTCATAAGGCTCCTATGTGCAGGAACTGCTGTAAAGTATCTCTCTGACTGCTGTTAAAGCAGTGCAAGCAAGAATGTCTTCCCCACAGTCATACTGTATATAGATGACCGAATAGAGAAATCTACAATCAGGAAATAAAAACGGCTGAGAGGAAAAGAACATGGATCCGGGGCTTGATTTAATAAGTAAAAAAAAAAAGTTGGCGACAGATTCCCTTTAAAGGGGTTTTGCCACAAAGTAAAATTGAGATGGGAAGTTTGAAAATTAAATGCTAAACATTTTCACCATTCATTATTATTAAAAATTCTGCACCATTTTTGTTTTAGTTGCTCCTTTAGTGATCTATTGTTTACAGCTCATCTCCAAGGGATACGACCAGGGCTGAGAGCTCCTCAGTCCTGGTCGCACATGCTCAGACATCACCTCTCCTCTCAGGTAGCTACTGAGTGTTCAAACCCCGGGTTCTGTCATTCTACTCCTGTTCTTTGGACTAGTTAGTATTTAGTCAAACAGTGCAAATAAATAAAAAAAGAAACCTCAATGAGGTCTGTGCACTGATAAAGAGGAAAAAAAAAATCCACAAGTTAAGTTCCTGTAGGGATTTGAACCAAGGACCCTTGTGCTGTAAAGCAAAATTATTACCTTTGAGCTACAGTGTAGCTACTTACAATTCTATACATAAACAGACCTTTCTTTCACTAGAGAGAGGAAAGGCCTGGTGATGTCATCCTGCTGGGTCACATGATATACAATTCAAACAAATCACACACGCCCCCTTCTGAGCACACAGAGCTGAAGAGCTGGATGCAGGTGGGATGAAATGAGATTGTGGCAAAACCCCTTTAGGTGTCCTCTACTCACACTTACCTGTAAGGAGAACAATACGTCTTAGGGTAAGTTCACACGGCTGATGTTGATGTTGCTTTCCGAGCGTCTCCTCACCCAAAACAACGTCAAAAAAAGCCTCCAAGACACCCCCAGTTCATTTTCATTGATTCCTATTTAAAACAGCGCTGTAGTTCACATGTATTGTGGTGCATGGTTGCAGTTTTATTCCGTGTAGCAAGACGCACTTTCCTTAACGGAGCATATTTTTTGCAACATAAGCGCGGTTCTTTCTTGTAGTGCATAGTGCAGACACGACAAGGTTTTTCTGTGCGTTTTAGGTGCTTTTTGGACGCTGTTTGGACTGAAAAAGAAGCGTCATGTCAATTCTTAAAGTGTTTTCAATGCTGAAAATCCCCATAGGAAACAATGGAGAGCTGTAAAATCTTGTCCAAAACCTTGGTGTGGCTTTTGGTGCATCATTGCTGAGGTTTTCAGCAAAATTTTTGTCCTGGCTAATAATTTCTATGGGAAAACAGTGTTGGAAAACCTCATAGAAAACTTGATGAAATCCTCGTTAAAACCCGGTCTGAAAACTGCTGCATTGAGGTGCTTTTCAGACGAGGTTCTGACACTAATTTGGACGCTAAAAATAAAGGGCGACATGTATGATTTTTTGTGTCCAAGCGCCATTTTTTTGTGTGTGCATTAGTAGCGTAGAAAGCGTCTGAATCTATGAACCTGCTCTACTGCGGATCATAGATTTAGCGCTTTCTAGCTACAAAGCGACACTTCTGACTCAGGTAAACCTCTTTTATAGTGCTCTACCTGTTCCAGCAGTAATGTGCCTGGATTTGCTGATACACAGTCATAAATGTGGAGCTGCGTACGGTTGTAGTGCGACGCCTCCAGCATGCCCCCCCCCGATCTCAGGCGCATTACAAAGTGACGCGGGCGCTTATAATGCGGCTGATATTGGAGTGCGGCTGATTAAAAATATAGCGAACGGGGCTGCGCCAGTTTTTGGGCTGAAAAGACGCCAAACTTCTGGCGCCGCCCCGTACATACATGTCCCTCCCTCCCAGTGTTCAAATCAGCTGTATGAACTGACCCTTAAAGGGGTTTTGCCACGATCTCATTTCATACCTCCTGTATCCAGCTCTTCAGCTCTGTGTGCTCAGAAAGGGGCGTGTGTGATTTGTTTGAATTGCATATCATGTGACCCAGCAGGATGACATCACCAGCCCTTTCCTCTCTCTAGTCAAAAAAAGGTCTGTTTATATAAAGCATTGTGAGTAGCTAAGAGGTAATGTTTTTGCCTCACAGCACAAGGGTCCTAGGTTCAAATCCCTGCAGGAACCAAACCTGTGTTTTGTTTTTTTTCTCTTCATCAATGCACAGACCTCATTGAGGTTTCTTTTTTTATTTATTTGCATTGTTTGTCTAATTATTAAGGAGAACAAAGGACGGGAGTAGAATGACAGCACCTGGGGTTTGAACACTCAGAAGCTGCCTGAGAGGAGAGGTGATGTCTGAGCATGTGCGACCAGGACTGAGAAGCTCTCAGCCCTGATCGTATCCCCTGGAGATGAGCTGTAAACAATAGATCACTAAAGGAGCAGCTAAAACAAAAACGGTGCAGAATTTTTAATAATAATGAACAGTGAAAATGTTTATTATTTCATTTGCAAGCTTCCCACGTCAATTTTATTCCGTGGCCAAAACCCTTTAAGAAGCAATTCCACATTATGAACATCCGACCAAACCACGTGTGGTGGCCAATGGCCGCACTGTTTTACTGGTAAACCTGAAGTATTTATGGTGAGATCATGCAGCCAGACGGAAGCCGAGAGGTGGGCGTGCACCCTAATAATAACAAAATACTACTATCTTAATAGAATGGTATTATAGAATTACAGAGCTCGAGTTTCCTGTTAAACAAAAAAAAAAATCTCAAATGCCCTAAGTCTTCATTCATCTCCTTGTGATGTTTTCTGTGCTAATTTGTGTTTTTCCTGTACTGTATGTTGCCTCCCTTCTCTGCGGCAGAGCAGCAACTTTTTCTGTATGAAAGCAGGATACTGTGACCTGTAGCCAATCACAGAAAAATATTTTAAAAAAAAAATGTGAATCACATTTAAAAATACCCCATGGAAAAAATTCAGCATGTGTGGGCACGTAGCCGAAGGGTTGTGCCATATCCATGAACAAATCTGTGGGGAGGAGCTTGTAGACCCGTTCAGCAAGAACTTTGACCAATCTCTTCCATTGTTTCTCAGCAATGAATCTGATATCACATGACTGGCTATACAGATGGATGCTGCTGGATTATGTATTCTACAGGGGCAGAGTCCCTAATGAATATTTAGGAGTAGTGTTGCTTGAAACTCTCCTTGTCCAGTTCGACACTGGTTTGAATGAACATGGGAAAAAATATTGGTTCTGATTTGGAGTTGTTTCACAACGAAATTTTTCACTGTGACCCTAATCCTAACTCAAAATCGGGCTTAGATTGTTTTTTTTTTTACACTAGTTGGTAAAGGTTAACTTATAGCTCCATGTAGTTTCTGGTCTGGCATGACATAAGGGTTTACATGGTACTCTCCATCCGGGGCGACATGTATGAACGGTCTGGCGTCTCATTAGCCAAAAAAGTAGCGCAGTCCTATTTGCTCTATTTGTAACCAGGCGCACTTCAATATCAGGCGCCTTACAGAGCACCCACTGCACTTTGTAATGCGCCTGAGATCGGGGGGGGGGGGCGTCCGGGAGACGTGCCGCACAAGAACCGTACTAAGCGACACATTTATAGCTTCATTACGGCAAATCCAGGCGCATTACTGCTGGAACAGGTAGAGCACTTTTAAATTGGTTTACCTGAGCCAGAATTTAGCTTTGCAGCTAGAAAGCGCTAAATCTATGACCCACATTAGAGCAGGTTCATAGATTCAGGCGCATTCTACGCTACAAATGCGCGCAAAAAAAATGGCGCCTGGGCGCCAAAAATCATACATGTCGCCTTTGGTATCTGGTTCAGTTTAACATTACGGTTTTCCTTGTGATTCCTGACCAGCGGCGCTCTCAGTCCAACATCTCTTCTGGTCCCACATCACATTAGATCAGGGGTGTCAAACTGCGGCCCTCCAGCTGTTGGGAAACTACAACTCCCATGATGCCCACTGTTATAGATTATACAAATGCATGATGGGAGTTGTAGTTTCCCAACAGCTGGAGGGCCGCAGTTTGACACCTGTGTTTTAGGGTCTCAGTAATGTGATGTCAAACTGGAAGTGACCATCAGACCAAGAGCGACACCAGACCAGAAGTGTTTCGGAACAGTAAGCTCCCCTTTACAATCCAGTAAAAACCCCTAACCCACTATTTGTTTAGGGGTTATGGTTATGAATTGGGGTTACAGCTGATCCATACGCCAGATCGGAAACATATTACTTGGGTTTGGGTTGAACTTGACTTTGACCTTGAATCTGAAGTGCAAAACTATTTATGACCATCAATTCTAATTAAGAAATACAAATGAGATTCAGAAATTCTAAATATCCTGTTAACTGGTACATGGTGATCCCCACAGGTGCAACTAAGTATCTATTATTTTACAACGATTAGAGAGCGAACAACACATTTCGTGGACAGATGCTCTTCGGAGAATCCTTGTGCATCCTACACATGACGGTTACCAATTATGATTCAGAATGTTACACTGTTAACACTATATTAAAGGGAACCTGTCACATAGGTTATGCCCCCCTTGCTAAATGCAGCACAAGCCAGTGTCAGACCTGCTGTTTCCAGCGCTGTGTCCCTTATTCTGTAAGATGCTGCAGTTTGAGCATTTACCCCTCAAATCTTATTCATGAGGTGTTAGCCCCACCCACCAAAGGCTAGCTCAGCCCACTGACAGGTATTCACATGTTTCCACCTATTGAAAGTAATAGGTTTATCAGTTGAGGTGGGCGGGGCAAGCCTCAGGTGGGCGGGGTTTGAAAAAAAAAAAAAAACAGACTCTCTTCATGACTCTTTTCTGGCTGAAAACTGCAGATTTGAGCATTAAAGAGAACCTGTCACATAGGTTATGCCCCCCTTGCTGAGGACAGCACAAGCCAGTGTCAGACCTGCTGTTCCCAGCGCTGTGTCCCTTATTCTGTAAGATGCTGCAGTTTTAGAGTATTTAATGCTCAAATCTTATTCATGAGCAGGTGTTAGCCCCGCCCATCAAAGGCTAGCCCCACCCACTGACAGTTATTCACATGTTTCTACCTATTCAAAGTAATACCAACAACAGCCTTATAGAAAAATCAATAACAAACAAATACCAACAACAGCCTTATTCAAAGTAATAGGTTTATCAGTTGAGGTGGGCGGGGCTAGCCTCAGATGAGCGGGGTTTGAAAAAAACAGACTCTGTGAATGACTCTTTTCTTGCTGAAAAATGCAGATGTGTGCTTTAAATACACGAAAACTACATCTTACAGAATTCGAGACACAGCGCTGGAAACAGCAGGTCTGACACTGGCTTGTGCTGTCCTCAGCAAGTGAGGCACAACCTATGTGACAGGTTCTCTGTAACCGTTTGCTCTTTTTCGAGATGACTTTCAAAATGGCCTCAACAAGGACCGATAAACTGGATGAATTGAGCAAACAAGAGAAAAAACAATGCAAACCGTGGAGGAACCCTGGGCGTCCTGGATAAACTAGAGAGTCCTCAAGGGTCAAAGAGACTGGAATGGTATAACCTGCAGATCACAGATGAAAGAACACAGCAGAACAGATCCTGTTTGAAGAATATTAGAGACCAAAGTCTCAAAGAATAACATTACTGTGACTGTAAAATTGTATCTGTTAACGTGACTCCAATATTTGCGTAAATGTGGAAGACAATGTTGGTCTTCGAAGAGAATTACAAGTGGGTAAATGTAGCCCCCATCGCCTGCTTTAGAACCACACCGCCTGCCCTAAAGAGCTCTTGTTATATAAATGGTATCAAGGAGGTGACAGCTAGACGGCGGGGAGACGTGGAACACTGAATATGGTATTACAGTGAGGAGCACCAGGGAGCCCATTACTTGGGAGGATTTTGTGGGATTATTTGAGTGATATTACAATTTTTGCTCTACCTGTCCCTCGTGTGTCTCCCCATGTGTAATGATATCTGAATTGCAGCTATTTCTCTCCACTATTCCTGGCATTCAGAGTCATTCAAGGGAAGGCTTTCAAAGAAAAGCGGCCTTTCCCTTGCTCCTCTCTGCGTCCCTCTAACCCTACGGGAAGCAGACGCCTGCCCATTTCAGCGTGACGGCTTTCACAAGAAAGAACTTCCAGCCTCTGATCTGCTTTGAAGCCAAGTCTGGTTAGCACGGGCATCACAGCTTAACTGGAGAGGAAGACACAGCGCTCCAGTAACTTACAGTAGATCTGTGTATGCTTAGAAGAACATAATCTGATACATGATGGAGGAGAGCATGTGAAAGGTGACATCTCGCATACGGGACCTTATCTGGGCACAATCCTTTAATTCCCGGGCTCGCCAAATATTGCCGATTTGTGCATCTTATTTTTTTTTGCACCCAATATTACCGTAAATAGTATGGGCAAGAGAATAAAATGGGTAATGAAATAACTTTGCTATTTACCAATCAACAACTATGAGAAACACACTGAGTTAAAGTGAATGTGTCATCAAAAAATGACTTATTGTTTAACTCACATTTTTATGTTAAACACATTTTGTAGGAATTTTTGGTTATGTTTTTTTTTTTAATTTTCCATATCACTTTCAGTACTTTTTTAATAATTTTTAAGTCCTGCAGTTTTCACTTTGGCCACTAGGCCTAATAATCGTCTGACACTTCCTGTTCTGTTTAGAGAGCTTTTCAGCAGTGTGCTCATTATCAGCACAAAGAGGGTCAAACTGAAAGGAGACACCATTGTGTACAGATAACACAGAATCCACCAGTCACAAGAGGAGATGTCACAGCTCCCCCTCCCCCTCTCTTCACAGTAAAAACTCTCCGATAGACGTCTATGGGACAGAAACTGTCTTAAGAATCCTATGTGCATGAAGCTGCTGTAAAGTATCTCTGTGACTGCTGTTAAAGCAGTGCAAGCAAGAATGTCTTCCCCAGAGGCGTAACTTCAAGCTCTTGGGCCCTAGTGCAAAAAGTGAAATGGGGCCCCCCAGTTACCATGCACCATTTACAATACTGGTGTTTTCTTATGTGGCAGGAGGGCTTTTGGGCCCCCTCAGGCTGCAGGGCCCGGTAGCGACTGCTACCGCTGCACCCCCTGTAGCTACGCCCCTGGTCTTCCCCACAATCATATATAGACGGCCGAATAGAGAAATCTGCAATCAGGAAATAAAAACGACCAAACGACCGAGAGGAAAAGCATATGGATCAGGGTCTTGATTTAATAAGAAAAAAAAAAATTGGCGACAGATTCCCTTTAAGGCCCATTCTAACTGATTTCCAGTCCACCATTTTCAGTATTTGTCAGGAGGCCTCGAGAAAGGTATTCCAGTGTACTTGGTTGTAGAGTCATAGGACCCTACAGAGAAAACATTGTCTGTTTTGGACCATTTCACAGCTTCATGCGTTGTATGTACTGGCCACAAAACCGTGGTAGACTGTTTGTCGCCTATATACGTTATGTGGCACTAAAGTACCCTACACCAATGGCCTTTTTCAAGGTATCCTGACATATACTCTTTGCTCCGTGATGTCATCTTCACCAAACCTATTTTCTACTGATGAAACGAAAAGAGTGTCCAAAATTTCTACATCCCCTTGTGCATTAACTTATGAGCAATGATTGGATCTCCTTTACTCCTTTACCTGACATGCAGCTCCATATTATAAATGAAGGGGAAATGATTGTATCTTCAGGCATCATCTTTATAGGTTTCATTATATGGGCCATACACAAGTTCCAGCATTATCTACTTGGACATGGCAAATGGGGAGAGAATGGTAATCCTTCTAATCTGATCAATGATAGCACCCAAGCTGACCCCTATCTGCTAATGAAGCTGACCGCAATGGCAAATGTGCATCAAGAATCAAGGGCCAATGGAAAAGTGGCCTGATATGATGAATCACGTTGTTTTTTTTTACATCATCTGGGCAGCCTGATTGGAAAAGAGATGATGCCATGATGTACTATGGGAAGAAAGCAAGCTGGTGGAATCAGTGTGATGCTCTAGGCAATGTTCTGGTGGGAAACCTTAGGTCCTGGCATCACTTGGATGCTACTATGACACATACAGCCTACCTAAATATTGCACAGACCAAGTCCACCCCTTCATGGCCTAAATAACCTATTCCTAATTGACAGGGGTCCCTTTGAGTAGGACGATGCCCTTAGCACAAACTCAACGCTATACTTAAAGTTCAATGACCAGACAATGAACTAATCACAGTAGAAGGCAATAGAAGCTACAATGCTACCTAGGCATGTGCAGATAACTAAGGAAGAGCTACTGTCGCACCCATCCACTATGGGGACAGCTGCCTAGTAATGAACTGCACATTAGGTAAGTGCCAGTTCCCTGGTAGCATTGTGGCTACCTGATGTATATACTGAACATGGTGGACCGAAAAGCAGTTAGAATGGGCCTTAGCTCAGTGTGTCTCTAATAGCAAGTATGGCCTCGAGTTTGTGCTTTTAAATTATATCCCATTTTTCTGCAATATTTTCTGTAAGTTGCTAGTAAGGCTAGTGTAGGGACTCGCAAGATAATGAGGACCCTTGACGTGGGTTGCGTGGGTTGCTAGTAAGGCTAGTGTAGGGACTCGCAAGATAATGAGGACCCTTGACGTGGGTTGCATGGTTTGCTAGTAAGGCTAGTGTAGGAACTCGCAAGATAATGAGGACCCTTGACGTGGGTTGCGAGCTTGTGTATATGTTGGCCAATGTGTCAACTAATACCTCATGTTTGATATTTTCCCAGTACGTAGTTTTGCCCTGCGACACTGGGGATCAGAGAGTGTCAGTATTTTGTGTTGGACACTTGAAATGCAACCCACCCAGTTGAATAGTAGATGCGATATTAATTGGTTGTAAGCCAGCATGGTGCACCATACATGATTGTATAATTGGCAACCTTGATACAGTCTTGTGGTACTGGCAATCACACTGGCTAGTGTATGGGTGATCAGAAGTTTTGCATTTGCGTAATCTCTCCAGTGTTGTATTGTGGCTTTTTCGCATATTGGTGTGAATTGGCACTTATCTAATGTGCAGTTCCTTACTAGGCAGCTGCCCCCCTAGAAGATGGGGGTTCAGCAACTCTTCATTAGTTATCTGTACTCGCTAAATATTTCCCAGGTAGCGTTATGGCTTATATTGCCTCCTACTGGGATTAGTTCATTGTCCGGTCATTGAACTGTAAGTTCAAAGTTTGTGCTTTTAAATAACGTCCCATTTTTCTGTGATGTTTTAGGATAATGCCCTTGCTACACTTTAGAATTCCGATTCGGTTTGAGGAACATGAAAGAGGTCAAGTTGTTGACTTGACCTTCTAGTTCCCTAGTGCTCAATATGATGTATCATCTGTGGGATGTCCGAGAACAACACGTCTGATCCAGGTAGGCCCCACCTCAATGCTCCCGTCTTGGTCCCAGTTACAGAGGTCTTGGGTTGCCTATGTCTTGATGGAAGACTGAAGAAATCAGGCGATACCTTTTAGAGGCCGAGTATATTTGATGGTGAGCTTTCGGGAGTACCAGCTCTCTTCTTCAGACATGGTGTTATACAAGAAACTGAAAATTCACAGACTTTATACACATAAGACCTGGACCTTTAAAGGCACTTAGAATCTTTAAAAATAACAAAATGCAATATAAATAGAGAGGTCATTTACAACAAGTCAAGAAATAAACAATCTGGAAACTTGTGAGGCGTGACAGAGGGATCAGTAATTATTGCTCTTATCTCTTTGCTCTCAGGTCTTGATTTGTGGCCCTCAAGGTTCACACATAGTGTGACATGAAACTAGAATGGATATTTAGTCCATTTTGCAGAGTTTGGAATTTTTGTATTAATTTAAATTCCCATTCCTTCCTCTCCCTCTGCGTCTTAATATTTCCCATAAGAACCACAACCTGCAAATCTTCCATGGAGTGGTCTTCTCTGGAGAAGTGTGCAGCCACCGGAAGATCAGTTCTGCTGTTATTAATGATAAATGGTCAAACTCTTCAAAATGGACTAACTATCCATGCCAGTTTCATGTCACACTATGTGTGAACTGTGAGGTCCACAAATCATGACCTGAGAGCAAAGAGATAAGAGCAATAATTACTGATCCCTCTGTCACGCCTCACAAGTTTCCAGATTGTTTATTTCTTGACCTGTTGTAAACGACTCCTCTACTTATATTGCATTTTGTTATTTTTAAAGATTCTAAGTGCCTTTGAAGGTCCAGGTCTTGTGTGTATAAAAAGTCTGTGAATTTTCAGTTTCTTGTATAACATCATGTCCGAAGAAGGGAGCTAGTACTCTCGAAAGCTCACCATCAAAGTTACTCAGTTAGCCTCTAAATGGTATCGCCTGATTTCTTCACTCTTCTACTACTTTCTATGGCTAACACGGTACAACAATATACTATGTCTTGATGGGTCAGAGTTGTTTTGTGATACAATAGAACCTCTTAGGCACTTGTTTTCAATGTTATGGCTCATCGTTGTATATCCACCGTTCTTTAGTGATCGAAGGAGCTACAATTTTTTTTTTTTTTCCTCAGAAATGGTGGCCAATAGGCAGTCCCTAAAAACTCATTGCATGACTGAAGCAAGAGTACTCGTCTTGTAACCTGGCTCAGCGAATAGTCTTTTCATTAAAACACTTGGATGGACCTACAGGGTATTAAAACATCTACAATTTTCTCATAGGTTTGGTTGACTGTGTAAAACCACCTCCAGGCGTGTGCCCATGACCCTGGACCATGTCCACCTATCACTATAATTTGCGATGAGTCACAAATCCCCCATATATTTTTCTTTGGGAAAGCTTATGCCTGAAGGCAGTATTTCCTGAACATCTAGGAGTTTCGAGCATCGAGTCCCCTTCGAGCACCACCCGATGAACCAACCACATTTTCCCAGAGCTAGCCCTCATTTTTCTTTCCTGGCTGCTTCAGAAGCTGTTAACAATTAAAGAGATTTTTTTTTTTTCTGTGCAGAAATAGAGAGAGAGTGTGAGAGAGAGGGAGAGAAATAGAGAGAGAGAGGGAGAGAAATCTAAGGGAATACTAGGAGCAACCAACCCCCCTCCATCTTCACAGCTGAGATTTATGGCCAGCTGCACCGCTGAGTGGAGATGGAAAAAAAAAAAAAGCTGGAAGAAGAGGCCCAGGTACTTGTAGAGGGGGAATATGCTAGAACATTCACATGTATGTATACATCATTACAGTTCCTATCATATACAGCTAATAGCATGACTTAAGCTGCATTTAACTGGTATTTAATATGCTGAATTGTACATGGCTTCAGCATATGGTGCAATATTTTTGCATGCAGATATATAAAAGTAGTGGTGTGCTACGATGCCTATCATTGTATACATGTAGTGTGCAAGACGTATGAGCGCATATCCTGCAATAGGGTCTGAATACACTTTGAATAGACGTTCTTTATACAGTCCTGATCACATTAATACTTGTCTTCTATGAGACAAGGGAGAAAATCAGTCTATCCAAAGGAAACCAACATGCAAACTCCTAGCTCTGGTCAAATTCTAAACAAGGATCCCAGTACTGCAATTTAATTTTGACCACTGAGCCACCATTCAGCTATTTGTCTTAGCTGCAAGGTCAGCTACACAGTATACATGAAGTAAGAAGAAATACAGATATGTCGGATTTCTGCATACATTTTGGAAGCTTGGTAACAGTAAGATCAAGTCTTAATCACTGAGCCACCATTCAGCCCAACGACTTAGCTGCAACGTCAGAACATAGATGTAGCAAGAAGTACTATAAATGTCTATATACATTTTGGTAGCATGGTAACAGTAAGATCAAGTCTTAATCACTGAGCCACCATTCAGCCCAACGACTTAGCTGCAACGTCAGAACATAGATGTAGCAAGAAGTACTATACATTTCTATATACATTTTGGTAGCATGGTAACAGTAAGAGCAACTCTTAATCACTGAGTCACCATTCAGCCCAATATCTTAACTGCAGTGTCAGAGTATACATGAAGCAAGAAGAAATACAGATATCTCGGATTTCTGTACACATTTTGGTAGCATGGTAACAGTAAGAGCAAGTCTTAATCACTGAGCCATCATTCAGCCCTTTGTCTTCGCTGCAACATCAGAGCATACATGAAGCAAGAAGAAATACAGATATGTCAGATTTCTGTATACATTTTGGTAGCATGGTAAGAGTAAGAGCAAATCCTGACTACTGAGCCACCATTCTGCCCTACGACTTAGCTGCAACATCATAACATAGATGTAGCAAGAAGTAATATAGATTTCTGTATACATTCTGGTAGTATGGTAACAGTACGATCAAGTCTTAATCACTGAGCCCCCATTCAGCTCAACATCTTAGCTGCAACGTCAGAGCATACATGTAGCAAGAAGTAATATAGATATCTCAGATTTCTGTATACATTTTGGTAGGTTGGTGACAGAAAGAGCAAGCCCTGTCCTGAGCAAACAAAAGCAAGCAGATTCTATGAAAAAAAAACATTATCTAGAAGATTTGACAGAATAAATGAATCAATTGTATGGTTACGGCTTTGTGCCATCTATAGGTCTCGGCACAATGTTCTTACAATAATCCAGGCCTGCAAAGACAAAGGAGCACCAAGAAGAGCAATTGTCTCGCATGTCTGCGGTTTAAATATTGTACTAAAATAATAATATAGGACTTCAAATTGTAGAATTAGCATTTAACCTCTCGCTGCTCTCATTAACCCCTCTACTGTGTAATGGCAAGAGGATACAAAGCCGGGCAGCAGAGAGGAGACAGCAAAAAGTCTGTGCAATCTCCAAGCCTACTGTCCCTGTGCTTGTGAAGCTCAGACAAGCACTGTCTGATAATCCTGTTTGGAGAGGTCTCCCGCTCGCTGATATATACCCTTTGGGATACAAGAGGGCTTAGCACTGCTTGATTTAGACTACATGGCCAGTGTTTAAATGCTTCACTTGCTGAGGAAAAAAACACAGCTTAATACAGCTGTCTTGAATCCTGTCAAACAGCATTTGAGGAATGTGAGTGTGGACAGGAGAGCAGAACGCGGGCTAAGAAGGCGAATACATGTTTTAATATGTCATATTTGGAAATATTGCAAGTGGCAAAATCACAATGTTCTCAGTTGTTGGTAAAAGGGGAGTTCCATGTCCTATAATAAATATTATGCTCCAGAGGCCCCTAAAAAAAAAAAAAAAAAAAAAAAAAACACCTACTCACCACTCACGGGTCAGTAATGAGTATGAGTTTTTTTTTTTTTTTTTAATGGGATCCCTGAAGCATAATATGAATTTTTCCTAGAACAGAGACAAGGTCTTTAATGTACTAACATACATATTGTAAAATGATGGGCAAAAGCCTATACATAAGGTTTATGAACTTATATCCTTCCTTAGGGCTTGTCCCCACGGCACAGGTTATTGGTTGGTTTTTCAGACGGTTTACGGTTTTACAAGCCGTCTGAAAACTGACGAGCAACGCTCCCCCCTAGACTTCTATGGAAAATCCATGCAGCAGTCCACACTGCATGGATCTTCCGCCGTATGGTTTTTTACACTGCCGGCGTAACGAAAAACTTAGAACATGTTCATTCTTCCTCCCGGTTTTCGGGCAGAACTTGAACATGTGGGTGCGAAGGGGGAGGGCTGAATCCACAAACTGCAGACAAAAGCTGTCCACCTGCATGCAAAAAAAAGACCAAATGCCGGTCGGGAAATCTGACCGGTATTTGGTCTTTGCCGTGGGAACGTACCATTAAGGTCCGGGTAAAAGTTTTTCAGCCGGTTTGCAGCCATTTTTCAAAACTGAGAACTGGCTGAACAAACGAGCCGTGGGGACATGGCCTTGGGGTATGTTCACATGGTGAGTGAGCATACGCTTTTAGACGCGTGTTTGGGTCTGTTCACCACTGTGCGTCTTTCGGATCCATTCCAAGAATTGGCATGTCAATTCTTGGTCCGAAAGACGCAGCAGGAGCCCTATAATAAACTATAGGGTGCGATCCTGCTGCAGCCAAACACGCAGCTGCATGTTTGGATCTGTGTTGGATCCGATCGACACTACGTTTTTGGATGCAATTTTCGGGTCCAAAATCCCAAAATAGTAACCAAAAATGCTGTGTTAACACACCCTGCGTCCCCACAGCAAGGGACAAATACCGGTCGGTTTATCTGACCGGTATTTGTCCGGTTTGTGTGCCGTGCACACGGCCACAGGGGGGCGGCTTTTCTCCACGATGACCGTAGAAAAACCCTCCCCCTTCCCATTGGCTTGCACAGATTCCGTACGAAAACCGGACGGAAAATTGTATAAGCACAATGTTTTGCGGCCGAACTGCAGGCGGAAAAACCGTGCAGTGGGGACTGCTGCACGGGTTTTCCATAGAGCGCCATTGTGCTCATTTTGGCCATTTTTTCAGGCGGTCTGAAAAACCGCAAACCGTCCGAAAACCCGTGCCGTGGGGACATGCCCTTATTGTGCAGGAGGCTATAGAGATAAATAAGGCTTCTACAACCTCTGAGCTATTATACACTTGTTTTAATAACAATGTAACACTTTGTAACAAATATTCTGTAACAACAACAATAATATAATTGTAATGAATAGAATTTGACTAATGAATGAATACAATTTATACTGCTAAACACAACACATGCAGAACGATCTGTGATAGGGGCATAGGTTTACCTACAATGGGTGGCATGTGGGTATTGGTATGGATTAGGGCATTCTCACTGAGAAGCAGTTATGCCTGAGGCCAAACAAGTAGATCATAGAATCTGAGACGCTAAAGCAATGCTTGGCTTGTTTCAATTAAAAGAACAAATTGCAATAATTTTCATTGGCAACGGAAGCCGATACAGCAATTTAAAGGGAACCTGCCACATTGAAAGTGATAGAAGATCTGCTGGTAGCAGGTTATAGAGCAGAACGACATATAGGGCGACATGTATGAACGGGGCTGTGCCAGATATCTGGCGTCTTTTCAGCCCGATATTAAGTGCAGCCCCGTTTGCTACATTTTAAATGGTCCATACGCCAATATCAGGCGCATTACAGAGCGCAAGCGGTACTTTGTAATGCGCCTGATTTCGGGGGGGGCCTTCCCTGCACTAGAATCGTACGAAGCTATAGGTTTATAGCTACGCTACAGCACTTTTAGGTGCATTACAGCTGGAACAGGTAGAGCACTTTCAAAGTGGTTTACCTGGGCCAGAGGTGTCGTACTAGCGCAAGAATGTGACTGATTTATGACCCACTGTAGACCAGGTTCAGAAATCAGGTGCATTCTAGGCTATTACTATGCGAATGAAATTTGGCGTTTAAACGTCAAATTTCATACATGCCGCCCATTGTTCTGTAGGGAAAGATTCAGTAGAACTCCAGATTCATTTACAACCCTGCTTATACTGGGTTAAAGGGGTTGTCTCGCTACAAAGAATAGCTTTCAAATTGTAGGGAACACAAAATAAAGACATTTTCCAAATATATTGCTTTGTTCCTCTGTTTTCCCTAAGGAGATACAAGTGAATTTATGACCTCCCTGGCTATTTCAGTTCCCTCAGTAATGGACCTGTAAACAATTCCCCCCCCTGCTGTTTGTTCAATGAGATAACAGTGAGTGAGGTCATCACACAGGTGGCAGCAGTGTCCTGTGCTGCTCAGCAGTAAAAAGCTTGATTTATGTAAAATAAACAGAACTGTAATTAGGGCTTTTGTTTTGGGGATCAGATAAGAAGTCCTGTTAGTAGTGTGAGAAGCTAATCTGATCTAATTAGCTTCTGAAAGCACAGCACAGAGCTGTACAAGCATGGAGCTATATGCAAATGAGTCATTCTGAACCAGGAAGTGACAGAGTATTTCATTCATGCATTCTCTGAAACTCTGAAGGGATACAACTCCTTTAAGGAGTCCAGTAGGCGTTCTTATCAGGTTGTGATCTGTACTCAGGTTTTAGTGAACATTCATCGCTGGTGAGTACCGAGATCTCTTTAATGTCTATCATGGATATGGTCTTATCAGTGATTCAGAGCACACTCCTACAAGAAAGGCTGTCAATCACTGATAAGACCGTCCACTGGCGGGGTTGTGTCACTACGGACATTGGCGGTATATTATTAGGATATACCATCATTATCTGATAGGTCCAGGTCCTCTGGGACCCGCACCTATGTCGTAAGCGAGGCCTGAAACCTCACCGTTCTGGATGGAGAGGTGCTCGGGACTCTCCTGATAAAAAAAATTATTGGGAGTTCTGATTACAGCCAAAGATCGTCATTTCGCTAAACTTAGAACTTCCATTCAAGTCTATGGGAGAGTCCCGACCTGCTCTCTGTTCAGAACAGAGAGGTTTCTAATCTAACAAAATCCCTAATTCCATGTTCTATGTCTTTTTTATTTACCTGCTTTGTATCTCCTATGCTCAAGCACACGTCTTTCCAACTAAGCTACTCACTGGGAGTAATTTGTCACAGCTACTTCTGGCTTCATGAGTGGACTATCCCAACCTAATCCTTTCCAGGTCACAATGTGCATTATTGCCTGTGACCACAATAGTTTGGACTCTGCGGCACCACTGTAGCGTCTTTAAGTCACATCCGCCTCATTGACCCTGGCAATGTGGATTGGATATATTCTAACCAGATATTCATCTGCAGACAGCTGTTTCAGAGTGTTTGCCCCTCATCAGTGCAGTTAAATACTGGTTGGCTGGATGAGGGGTTCTAGATGTTGCTCAAAAGGGTTAGCATCGCTCACTAGGGAGAGGCACTAGATGAATATCTGGTTGGCATTAATCCCATTCACATTGCAAGGCTCAGTGAGTCGTTTGTTACTTCAAGAGGTTGCCTCATAAACCTGTTTCACAGAAACAAAATCAGCTCTCATTCATGCATCCTGTCTCTATCTGGTCAGGCTATGGGTGGTTCTATAGCAGTGATTAGCATATACGCTCTGTATTCAAAGGTCTGCTAATTACTCTCACATAAGAGCAAAGAATGTTTATCTAAAGTCTAGAGAAGCACCAGAGCTAAAGTAAACAGTAGTAAGTAGTCTCCTTTGTTTGTCAGATGAAATAACACTCAAGCTCTCAAGCTGCTGGCAGTTCTGTGTGCCGACCTGTGTGAGGAAGCCATCCCTGCCATCAGATAAGACAAACAGCAGAGGAGAGCAGGTCGAATACTGGAGAAATCTAAGTAAACTCAGAGCTGATAAAGTCACTTATCTCCTGAACAAAGAAAAATAAACAATGCAATATATTTGGAAAACGTCTTTATTTACTGCTCCCTACATGTTGAAAGCTAATATTTGTAGTCAGACAAGCCTAAGGAATGCTACATCAAATAGGTGGTCCTGCAGAGTCCTACCTGATTTCTCATGAGCCTTTCTGAATATATTTAGATTTTAGTGGAGCAACAAATGGTGTACAAGTCTCCTCACACCTACATGGTGCCTCTCACTAGTGAGAAACATTACCACTGTTAAGCCACAAGTTAGGTCTGTTAAGAGACTGGACGCTGTGGTCACTAAAACCATCATTGATATCAATTGATTGACAAATACAGATAGTAGGACATCATTTGGCGTCGATGGGAACATCATATAGGATACATCCCGGATGCCTTTCTAGAGCGTAATAATATAACAGGTTATAGTGACCGGGATTCTGGGAAGGGTCTGGAGACATTTCTAGATAATATAACAAGTTATAGTGACCAGGATTCTGGAGAAGGGTCTGGATACATTTCTAGATGTAATAATATAACAGGTTATAGTGACCGGGATTCTGGAGAAGGGTCTGGATACATTTGTAGATGTAATAATATAACAGGTTATAGTGACCAGGATTCTGGAGAAGGGTCTGGATACATTTCTAGATGTAATATAGAACAAGTTATAGTGACCGGGATTCTGGAGAAGGGTCTGGATACATTTCTAGATGTAATAATAGATCAAGTTATAGTGACCGGGATTCTGGAGAAGGGTCTGGATACATTTCTAGATGTAATAATATACCAAGTTATAGTGACCGGGATTCTTGAGAAGGGTCTGGATACATTTCTAGATGTAATAATATAACAAGTTATAGTGACCGGGATTCTGGAGAAGGGTCTGGATACATTTCTAGATGTAATAATATAACAGGTTATAGTGACCAGGATTCTGGAGAAGGGTCTGGATACATTTCTAGATGTAATAATATAACAAGTTATAGTGACCGGGATTCTGGAGAAGGGTCCGGATACATTTCTAGATGTAATAATATAACAGGTTATAGTGACCGGGATTCTGGAGAAGGGTCTGGATACATTTCTAGATGTAATAATATAACAAGTTATAGTGACCGGGATTCTGGAGAAGGGTCTGTATACATTTCTAGATGTAATAATATAACAAGTTATAGTGACCGGGATTCTGGAGAAGGGTCTGGATACATTTCTAGATGTAATAATATAATAAGTTATAGTGACCAGGATTCTGGAGAAGGGTCTGGATACATTTCTAGATGTAATAATATAACAAGTTATAGTGACCGGGATTCTGGAGAAGGGTCTGGAGACATTTCTAGATGTAATAATATAATAGGTTATAGTGACCGGGATTCTGGAGAAGGGTCTGGAGACATTTCTAGATGTAATAATATAACAAGTTATAGTGACCGGGATTCTGGAGAAGGGTCTGGATACATTTCTAGATGTTATAATATAACAAGTTATAGTGACCAGGATTCTGGAGAAGGGTCTGGAGACATTTCTAGATGTTATAATATAACAAGTTATAGTGACCGGGATTCTGGAGAAGGGTCTGGAGACATTTCTAGATGTAATAATATAACAAGTTATAGTGACCAGGATTCTGGAGAAGGGTCGCTGATCCAAGAGATTTATTCTGATGCCAGATTGGAGTTGGGAAGTTTTCCTTAAAATAAGGACAATTGATTTCTACCTCATGGGGGTTTACCTTCCTCTGGATCAACACTATAGCACAATAGGCTGAACTGGATATACGTCTGTCTTTTTTAGCCTTACAGAGTATGTAACTATGTATATAAAATAACTGCAATCATAGTTCATGGTTAGTTCAATTTGACAGATAAGTCAGATGTTGGTTTGCTACAGAATTTAAAGGGTTTGTACAGAATTTTTTATTTAAAAAAATATGGCTGTTTTTTTCCAACGACAGCGCCACATTTGTCCATAAATTGTGTCTGGTATTTCAGCTCTATTGCTCTGAGCTGCAATACCATACTCAACCTGTGCACAGCTGTGGCACTGTTTTTGCAAAAAAATAACTGTATTTTTTAATTCTGCTCAGTTCCTTTAAACTTTACATTTTGTTGCAAACTCATCACCTGTAAAACATCTACAATACAACCCCCTTAGGAGATAAAAAAGAAAGCAGCTTGTGACCGTGAAGATAATTAGCATGTTGGCATCATCCTGTTAATATTGCTTATAAAGGGAGCGCGTCGCTAAAACTGCAGAGACATAAAAAGCGCACAAAATTGTTCAGGGGATAGAAAAAAACTCTGCATGTATGAAAGTAACTATAGAGCTGTGTGCAAACCCCCATTATCTTCTTCAACTACAAATCCGTGCACCACCTATAATTGCATAAATATAATTGTATTAACCAATGTCACTGAGTGAGACCAGACCTCATGTCCTGAGATTTGGGATAGTGCCACCAAGTATTGCTTAGTAGTCTAAGACTGCATTCAGACATCAATAATACAGGTGCTTTTTTATGCCAGGATTACTGCCAGGGAGATATCTTTAGGGGTGCAGAGGTAGCAGCCGCTACCGAGCCCAGCAGTCTGAAAGGGGGCTCGAAAGCCCTTCTGCCACAACATTTTCTTAGAGTCTACCAGAGGAGATTATTCTGAGGGGGCACCAGAGGAAATTATTTGAAGGTTCCACCAGAGAAATTTGTTCTGAGGGCCCACCAGCCAATCACTGGATGCACCACACAAATACATGTAAGAGCAGCACAGGACATGTAGTACCGCACTGCACTGTAGAGAGGCGCTACTAGACTGACAATCACTGCATACACAGCACTTATACATGTAAGAGCAGTACAGGACATGTAGTACCGCACTGTACTGTAGAGAGACGCTATAGACAGCCAATGACTGCATGCACCTCACTAATACATGTAAGAGCAGCACAGGACATGTAGTACCGCACTGTACTGTAGAGAGGTGCTATAGATCGCCAATCACTGGATGCACCTCACAAATACATGTAAGAGCAGCACAGGACATGTAGTACCACACTGTACTGTAGAGAGGTGCTATAGATCGCCAATCACTGGATGCACCTCACAAATACATGTAAGAGCAGCACAGGACATGTAGTACCGTACTGTACTGTAGAGAGGCGCTATAGACCACCAATCACTGCATGCACCTCACTAATACATGTAAGAGCAGTACAGGACATGTAGTACCGCACTGTACTGTAGAGAGGCGCTATAGACCACCAATCACTGCATGCACCTCACTAATACATGTAAGAGCAGTACAGAACATGTAGTACTGCACTGTACTGTAGAGAGGTGCTCAAGGGCGTATAGGACCCAACAGCAATAGGAGAAAGGGCCCGCCACCTAATTACAATAAACTAAAACAGCAGCATAAGTATCATCAATTAAAGGTATAAATAATCCCGCCATATATCAGGGAATCCACATGGTAGAGCTAGAGAGTAGAAAGCCACCAACTACTTGTTCCCTACAAAAAGAAACAATGTTCTTGCACCTGAGTGGGGCCCTTCAACCTCTTCATGCATCTCACTAATAAAAATGTTCTGCAAGTAAAATGTTCATGATGATTGGTAGGATCATTGATAAATCACATGAGCTGCAGATCAGCAGTGTCTGGGACATTGTATGGGGAGTGTGGTTTTAAGATTTCCAAGGAAAGACCATTGTATGCTGGAAATATTGCGCCCTGAAGCCATTGTAACTTGAGGGACCACTGTACTTGTTTGCCCATAAACCTTTAAAGGGGTTGTCTCACTACATTGGTTCATCTTACTTCAGTCCTGTTTTCTTGGTTTCATTTTGAATTCAGGGGCG
>JAODAL010000023.1:157500-182500 GCA_025379985.1 Phyllomedusa bahiana
CACTTTTTAGGTGTCCAACACAAAATACAGACACCCACCGCTCCCCATTCTTACACACCATGTTTGGGAAATTCTGAGTTAATAGAGGGGATCCCTTGTTCTGAACCCTCATCTCTTGGTCAGAGTATAAAGTGGTTATGAAGAGCGTCTCTCTTGCTGGAGGACCTGTCCTGTCCTGCATTACACAAATAAACTAATAGATTTGATGTAGCCTATGTAATACCTCATCTTCCCTGTGGTGGTGCTACAGGGAAAACAAACACTTACTATCAGTTTTTCCAACACATTGTTGGAGGATCTCATCAGGAGGACACCTTGTGATCAGTTTATTGTCAAGGGATCCCCGTAACAAGTAGGCAGGGGCGTAGCTATAGGGGGTGCAGAGGTAGTAGTCGCTACCGGGCCTTGGAGCTTGAGGGGGCCCAAAGCCCTTCTACCACACCAGTATTGTAAATGGGACATGGTAGCTGGGGGTCCCCATATAACTTTTTGCACTAGGGCCCAGAGCTTCAAGTTATGCCTCTGCAAGTAGAGATTGTCCAAAGTGAAGAACACCTTTAAACAAAAATTCTTGTGGGACTACTCTCTTGGCTGGTTGGATGACTATTTAGGGGCTGTGCACACGGCATCTTTTGGGACATATTTTTGCGCAAGTTTCGGACACAGTTTTGCTAAAAAATGTGCCAAAATACTCCCAAAGCAATGTACACCTAACTTCTCATAGAGCACAATGTAAAATAAGCACCATCAATCAGATGACGAGGATTTTCTGCTCATTTTTTTCCGCACTACTGCAAAGAATTGACAGGTCAATTCTTTTCTGGCATATATGCGCCATGAAGTAATAAACTGGAGGAGGCTGCTGGGTGTCTTCGTCCATTGGAATTCGTATTCCCTTTGAAATCAAGCGCTTGTACCCCAATTATTTCAATGCGAAAACAAGCGGCATGTATGCTACGTACCGGTGCAAGCTGTAATGCACAGTGTGAACCCGGCCTTATACTAAATACACAAAAACATCAGATAATGCAATTATGCAAAATTTGTCAGTTTTAAAATTAAGACAATTCCTCACCCCATTTTAGTATAGAAAAATTCTGTTACCTGAAAAAACCCTGGGGGCATGGGTCCCCCTGGTATCCCATCATTTGGAGGCATGTTGCCCATCACAGGACTGGGAGCAGCGGCGGCGCTCTGTGGAAACGGGAAAATAAACTGATGTTAACATGATGTGAAAACAGATTGTTTGCTCTTTGGCTGTAGGAGATAAGCAACAGTATCAGTCATGTACTTTTTCATCACTCAAAACAATGGCGTACGGGAAGAAGATGAGGCCCTACAGCTAAATTACAGTGGAGCACATTTAATTTTTGGGACTACACTGTCCTGTAGAGAAGAGCTACTAGACCGCCAATCACTGCATGCACCTCACTAATACATGTAAGAGCAGTACAGGACATGTAGTACCGCACTGTACTGTAGAGAGGCGCTATAGACCGTCAATCACTGCATGCACCTCACTAATACATGTAAGAGCAGTACAGGACATGTAGTACCGCACTGTACTGTAGAGAGGCACTATAGACCACCAATCACTGTATGCACCTCACTAATACATGTAAGAGCAGTACAGAACATGTAGTACCGCACTGTACTGTAGAGAGGCACTATAGACCACCAATCACTGCATACACCTCACTAATACATGTAAGAGCAGTACAGGGCATGTAGTACCGCACTGTACTGTAGAGAGGCGCTATAGACCACCAATCACTGCATGCACCTCACTAATACATGTAAGAGCAGTACAGGACATGTAGTACCGCACTGTACTGTAGAGAGGCTGCTATAGACCGTCAATCACTGCATGCACCTCACTAATACATGTAAGAGCAGCACAGAACATGTAGTACTGCACTGTACTGTAGAGAGGCGCTATAGACCACCAATCACTGTATGCACCTCACTAATACATGTAAGAGCAGTACAGGACATGTAGTACCGCACTGTACTGTAGAGAGGCACTATAGACCACCAATCACTGCATGCACCTCACTAATACATGTAAAGAGCAGTACAGAACACGTATTTACCGCACTGTACTGTAGAGAGCACTAAGACCACCAATCACTGCATGCACCTCACTAATACATGTAAGAGCAGTACAGGGCATGTAGTACCGCACTGTACTGTAGAGAGGCGCTATAGACCACCAATCACTGCATGCACCTCACTAATACATGTAAGAGCAGTACAGGACATGTAGTACCGCACTGTACTGTAGAGAGGCGCTATAGACCACCAATCACTGTATGCACCTCACTAATGCATGTGAGAGCAGTACAGAACATGTAGTACCACATTGTACTGTAGAGAGGTGTTGCTAGACTACCAATCGCTGCATGCACCTCACTAATACATGTAAGAACAGTACAGGACATTTAGTACTGCACTGTACTGTAGAGAGGCGCTATAGACCACCAATCACTGCATGCACCTCACTAATTCATGTAAGAGCAGTACAGGACATGTAGTACCGCACTGTACTGTAGAGAGGCGCTATAGACCGCCAATCACCGCATGCACTGAACTAATAAACTATTTTTACAAGTAAAATGTTCATAATTGGTTGGATCTTCCATCAGATCAGCCGTGTCTGGGACATTGTGTGGGGAGCGTGGTTTATACAATGTCCCAGGAAAGTCCATTGTATGATGAGAATATTGTAACCTGAGGGAGCGCTGTCTTTCATGTACACTTATGACTACATCACAGCCGCAGTCTGGTAACTCTGATTCTGTCACTCGGGTTATTTTGTCATCTATTGCCCACATGGCACCTGCGGCTCCTCCTCACAGGCTGCCAGTGCCCGACGCTATAAATGTCACTCAGATAACGGGTGCAGAACAGTAATTCCAAGCTGCTTATTCAGGTAATTGAAGGGTTAAAGCCGAGTGAGACAGGATATTTTATTTAAGCATATCTTTCAGCTGAAGACATCCTCTCCAGGGGAAACCGTTTGGCACAATCCAAACTGCTGAAGGGCGGAAGTGTTTAACCAAAGTTGTGTCTTGTTACTATGACAACAACCGACTTCCATCCGTTTATCAAACTTGGCACAGAAATCGCATTCCCTGAACAGCGAGTACTATCGTTTGAGGCCGCGCACTCCCCTCGGAGCGAGAGTCGTTCGCCTCCGAAGTGGACGGGTCATGTGGCCGATGGTGCACTCACACGAGGCTGCTCTGCAAGAGGCCACGGCCAGGAATGGGGATGCTCTGTATAAAGCTTACACTGAGCCTGACAAAACTGATGCCTGTGCCCCCTGTCACTGACAACAACCTCACCCTGTGTAGGCAGCCCTGAGACCAGGTATTTTGGGGCCTTATGCAAACAACGCATTTAGGACCTCTTGCCCCATCATGAAAAATTCAGCCAACTCCATACATCATTGTTCCCATTCCTGTCTGGCATAGGGGAGCGCCATACGACTGTCTACCGGCCCAGTGTGTTGGACCTCACTCTCTATACATGGATATAAGGATTATCTCACAGTATATAGTGAGGGGACCAGAAGACCTGAGACATCAGCAGATCAAGCAGAATGATGGACATTTGCTGTTGCCTCCCCTCGTCTTGAACGGACTGTTACTATGCAGAAGCCTAGGCAGATTTCATGGAGGTCTTAGGCCACGTTCACACGACAATTTAAAGAAAAAATTCAACACATTTTATTGGGTTTTGTAAATTAAAATAAAAAAACAAAAAAAGGTAGAAAACACAATGAAAAGATTCAGAAAAATGTATGAACAGAGCATGGATACAGCTGGAGGGGGTTTACCCCTAAGGCCCATCAGAAAGTTACGCCGCCAAAATTAGTAGATAATCTCTAGTGTAAATTTTTTCCCAAATGGGTCAGATTTGACACATAATCTACCAAGTGTTGACTTGAACAAAATGTGTGAAGCCGTTGAAGGATCTAACAAAGTATTAAACACATGATACAGAACGTTATAGAAAATTAAGGGCGCGTCTCCACGGCAGAGGACAAATACCGGTCGCTTTAACCAACCAGTATTTGTCCTGTTTTAGTGCGGTCCCCATGGCGGCGGGCGGGGGGGGGGGGGGGCGGCTTTTCTCTGCGATGAGCGGAGAAAAGCCCTCCCCTTTCACATTCACAAGCACAGATTCTGTCCGAAAACCGAATGGAAGAATGTGCATGCTCAATGTCTTACGGGCGGCCTGCGGGCGGAAAAACCACCGGGCAGAAAACCTGTGCAGTGGGGACTGCTGCACGGGTTTTCCATAGAAGCCCGTTGTGCTAGTTTGCGGCCGGTTTTTCAGACGGTCTTCAAAACCGCAAACCGCCTGTAAAACCGTCCGCAAACCCGTGCCATGGGGACATGCCCTTAGGAAATTGTCTCCGGCCACATGCATTTCATTTCCATAAATGTTCACATAAAAACATTGGGCGACGTGTATGTACAGGGCTGCGGCAGTTTTCGGGCTGAAAAGATGCCAGACTGTTCACTATATTTTTAATCAGGCGCACTCCAATATCAGTCGCATTACAAAGCTGGGGGTGTGCTGGAGGCGGGCGCACAAGCACCGTATGAAGCTCCACATTTATAGCCTTAGTATGGCTAATCCAGGTGCATTACTGCTGGACCAGGTAGAGCACTTTAAAAGTGGTTTACCTGAGCCAGAAGTGTCACTTTGTAGCTAGAAAGCGCTAAATCTATGACCCGCAGTAGAACAGGTAGAATATGGCGCCTGGGCGTCAAAAATCATATACGTCGCCCATTGTATCCAAAACCTTATGCCTAATCGTTGCCCACAGTACGGATCTATTAAGGTTGGAACACTAATAGCGTGCCTCTCCAATGTTCCAGCTCTTGTAATAGACGTTCTCCATTAGGTTGTCAATTTCAGAATGTGAGAAGGGAGATGTAATCACTCGACGCATTGTAACGGGGAATTCGAGACAGATTCTGCATTCGATTCCATGTCAGAATCCGTCTGAAAACCAAGTGCCGTTGGTTTTTTTACACCACGTTTTTCAAATAAACAAATCCTGCTTGAACTTTACATCTGGCAGCCGTGAGGCGGATTAGCCCCACTGAAATGGAGCTAAACTGAGGTCCAAATTAGCCCTGCATCCGTGAAAGAAATCCTAGGATATCGCCTCAGATTCCATCTTGTATTTTTCCATTTGGAGAAAGCTGACATGTAAACATAACCTTATGTGGAAAGGCTTCAGACATCATGAGAATTATCATGAAAAACCCGAGTTCCCATTTAACACTTAAAGGGACTTTAGTAGCATGATGTTTGGGCTGAAACTTATATAAAATAAGTCAATGATCCTTTGCTGTACTTTCTCTTCCTCTTTTGTTTCCCCATGTTGAAAGCCTTGGGAGGCTGGACCGAAGTGGTGTAACTTTCGTAAATAAAAACATACCCCTTTGGTCACCCGATCTCCTGGGCTGGACACAGAGCTATTTCCTAAATAAAAACATACCCCTTTGGTCACCTGATCTCATGGGCTGAACACAGAGCTTTTTCCTAATACAAAAATACCCCTTTGGTCAACCGATCTCCTGGGCTGGACACAGAGCTATTTCCTTAATACAAACATACCCCTTTGGTCACCCGATCTCCTGGGCTGGACACAGAGCTATTTCCTTAATACAAACATACCCCTTTGGTCACCCGATCTCCTGGGTTGGACACAGAGCTATTTCCTAAATACAAACATACCCCTTTGGTCACCCAATCTCCTGGGCTGGACACAGAGCTATTTCCAAAATAAAAAAATACCCCTTTGGTCACCTGATCTCATGAGCTGAACACGGAGCTATTTCCTAACTACAAACATACCCCTTTGGTCACCTGATCTCATAGGCTGAACACAGAGCTATTTCCTAAATACAAACATACCCCTTTGGTCACCCAATCTCCTGTGTTGGACACAGAGCTATTTCCTAAATACAAACATACCCCTTTGGTCACCCGATCTCCTGGGTTGGACACAGAGCTATTTCCTAAATACAAACATACCCCTTTGGTCACCCAATCTCCTGGGTTGGACACAGAGCTATTTTCTAAATAAAAACACACCCCTTTGGTCAACCGATCTCCTGGGTTGGACACAGAGCTATTTCCTGTGAGTAAAGACACAAACTACTGCGCTTCCTGTCATTAAAGGTTTAATCTAGAAATGCAGGAAGCTCACAGAAGTGCCTAACTATGGGAGAGAGATTATTTAGAAAATATTTTTCCCACTAGAGAACATCTTTAAATCATACTTTAGAAAAATAAGGTAGTTTCTCCAGTTTCTTATATTAAAAAATATCCAACTTTATTTCATCCCTTAAAAATTGTGTGTGCCATTTACATGATACAAAGGAGAATCATTCTGCTGATGCGTTTCGGGCAGCAGAGTGATTGCCCTTTATCGTAACATGAGCCAAACAACTTGTTTTCCTCTGTTATTTTAAAGGGAATCTGTCGCCAATTTTTTTTTTTTTTTTACTCATTAAATCAAGCCCCTGATCCATATTCTTTTCCTCTCAGTCGTTTTTATTTCCTGATTGTAGATTTCTCTATTCGGCCGTATATATATGATTGTGGGGAAGACATTCTTGCTTGCACTGCTTTAACAGCAGTCAGAGAGATACTTTACAGCAGCTTCATGCCCATAGGATTCTTAAGACAGTTTCTGTCCCATAGACTTGTATAGGGGAGTTTTCACTGTGAAGGGAGGGGAGAGGGGAAGCTGTGACATCTCCTCTTGTGACTTGTGGATTCTGTGTTATCTGTACACATTGGTGTCTCCATTCAGTTTGACCCTGCTTTTACTGATAATGAGCAGACACTGCTGAAAAGCTCTCTAAACAGAACAGGAAGTGTCAGACTATTATTAGGCCTAGTGGCCAAAGTGAAAACTGCAGGACTTAAGAATTATTAAAAAAATATTGAAAGTGATCTGGAAAATTAAAAAAAACATAACCAAAAATTCCTACAAAATGTGTTTAACATAAAAACGTGATTTAAACTATAAGTCATTTTTTGATGACACATTCCCTTTAAATCACACTGTTATGTTTCAGTATCATCCTTTTGTTTTTACATTGTTCTTTGTTATGTGTGTTGTGTTTTCTCTAGAAAATTGCATCAGAGTCCTGGTATTGTATGTACTTGCGGTAATGTTACTTTTATAACTTCTCAATAAAGAATATTAAAAAAATAAAAAAAATCACAAATTATCGAATTGTTTAAAAAATAAAAATGTTTGCTGTAGATTGGGTTTAAATCTGCATTGGAGGTTCCATTCCAAAGCTCTGTTGCATAACGGCAGATCCATTCATGATGGACACTGACGGCGTCCAACGGACCCAATTGTTTTCCGCTGTTGTGTTCCAAGAGTGATAACATTTTTTTGACTTTGAGACTTTTTTTTCTACCTAATGAGATGTGTTTTTTAATGGCATCATTTGAGAGTAAATATCAACTTTAATTAACTCTTTCTGTGGTGGGAATAAAAAATGTTATTTTGTAAAATTATGTAAAATTATTTTATTTGAGCTTTTTATATCTACACCATTCACTGAGCAGTAAAAATAACATAATAACTTTAGTGTTTAAGTTGATATGATTGTGGAAATACTAAATTTAGATGATTTACTATGATTGCACATTAAAAACATTAGAAAAAATAACTTAATTGCCATATTTCATACCATGAGCCATACCATTTTTTATTTTTCTTGTTGACAGAGCTGTGTCAGGGCTTACTTTTTGCAGGATGACTTTTTATTGGTACTTTTTATTGGTAGAATTCTTTTTGGAGGCAAAATTGAAAATGTGACTATGTCGATTTTTGACATTGAGCAGTATCCTTTAATCAAAGGTTTCCAAGGTTTCAAAGTTCCAAAAATTGGAACAAATATTAGGGCTATGGAATTAATATTTTGCCAGAAAATGGATACAGAGTCCAAAAAAGTGGGCACAGCATAATGTGATTTAGTGTGAATGGATCTGAAAGAAGTTTGATTAAATGCGTTTTTCAGTGGGAAAAAATATTTTCTTAACAAAAAAACTCCCATAGTGAAACACTTTTGTTTTGTACTTTCATTACTGTGGGTTTCCTGCACTTCTACATCAGATGTTTGATAACAGAAAGTTCAGTACTTTCCATACACAGGAAACAACTCTATGTCCAGCTTAGGCGATCAGGTGACCGACGTGTTATGGCTTTTTAGAAGGCAGTCTTTGAGGCCATACCTCGTTAGTCCGGCTTTCCAAAGCTTTCAACGAGCATCCATATAGGTGTGTGGGGATTTGAAGATTGCCTTTTTGCACCCACTAAGCATCTGCATATAACAAGGCATTATGGGAAAAGAGCTGAAAGCTCAAGAACCTCTATTGGATGTAAGAAAATCTTGGATTTGCTAACGACTCACTGAGTCTTTGGAAAGCAAAAGGGATGTTAGCCAAGCCAGCAAAACTCATCTGGTATACAGCTGTTTCGGGGTTTTGCCCCTCACCAGTGCAGAGCAGAGCTTGCTGGCTGGCTGGGTGGGTGGGTAGGAGACAGTGAGTGGCTCAGAAAGAAGAGATGCTGATTGGCTGGGTGGGAAGCATTGAGTGGCTCAGAAAGGGGAGATACTCCCCTTTCTGAGCCTCTCATTGCCTCCCTCTCACCCAGCCAGCCAGCAAGCTTTGCTCTGTACTGATGAGGGGCAAAACCCCAAAACGGCTGTATGCAGATGAGTTTTGCTGGTTTGGCTAACATCCCATTTTCTTTCCAAAGAGTCAGTGAGTCGGAAGCAACTTGAGGATTTTGTTACAAATTGAGGATTTTGTTCTGTACTGATGAGGGGCAAAACCCTGAAACAGCTGTATGCAGATGAGTTTTGTTGGTTTGGCTAACCTCTCTTTTTCCTTTCCAAAGACTCAGTGATTCAGAAGCAAATTGAGGATTTTGTTAAATCCAACAGAGGTCATTTGAGCTTTCAGTTCTTTTCCCATAATGCCTTGTGACAAAGCTTTCAACATAAGGGAGGAAACAAGGAGCTAAGACTGAGGTTGGGAGGAAGGAAGGAAGACAAAACGCAGCAAAGGATCCTGGGACTTTTACAGGGCAAACGGAAACCGCTCTCAAAGAAGAAATGCTGCTGCTGCTCAGCTGCAGAGAAGGGAGGCTACATACAGTAGAGAAAATGCACAAATAAGCACTGAAAGCATAACCGGGAAATAAATGAAGACTCAAGCAAGGACCAGACAATCAATCCCTTAACACCTTGTACACTTGGCAACAAGATGTCTGTGTATGTTCCCATATTGTACCCTACAAGCAATTCCAGTGGTGAATATCTCTGCCATATAAAATGCAATGGACGTTGCCACAATTTGTTTGTCCCCCAGTTTCCTTACACAATTACAGTATGGACCCATTTCTGTGGTGACGTATTACAGTTCCATAATGCACAGAGCCATATGACCATGTGTATGAGGTCCAGCATGGACATAGTAAAATGAAAAGCAGATTTTATTACTACAGGGTACAGGAGACAAGAGGCAACATTGGGAAACATTTATCAATGTGTTGTGTGCCATAGGTCCACCAAATCTATTATCATTGTAACACGTGCCATATCTCTGAGTACACCGCGGCTGTCAACGGCTTCTAATATTTTACAGATTTTTCCCTTTGTTGCTGGACGTATTTATTACATTAATACGCAATATCTTTACACCGAACAACAACAAATGGAATAATTGATTCACACGGCCGGTTTCATGACGCACAGTATGGCGATAAGAACAATTGCCTTAGACTTCGAATTCATAGGACGGATACGTGTCCTTTATAACGAAGAGTCAGGTGAGAGTTGTCAACGTAGACGAGTCCAATAGAGGAGAGACCACAGCTAATTCAATGCTGCAATTGTATCATCTGCCATAAATAATAGGAGGTGGAAAGGAAGTTTGGCGCTTTGCAAAACTGCCGGAAAGATAGGGGTTAAGCTGCTTAAAATTCAGATATTGCCTGACTGCCGTCATTGCTCCTCTATCACCTCCTTCTCTGCTTCCACATTGCATCGGCCAAGGGAGAAAAGTACCTTGCTCAGCAAAGCCTCCTGCATATCAATGAGCTTAGATTCAGCAGAGAGAGGGGGAGAGCACCGGGTGAGGTGGTGGAGGAGAGACGATCGGGGGGGAGGGGAAAGAGAGGAACACAAGGCAGCGCAGGGGGAGGGGGGAGCAGAGTTGACGAGGAGTATGGATAATGTGCGAGGAGATGAACAATTGAGGTTTTTCACTTTCGATGAGGGTCACTGCTAAATAATGTAAGGAATAAAGAATAAAAAAAAGAAAAAATAAGCTTGCTACAAATGTAACCATTGCTTTTTAATACAACAAATGATCTAATTCGAAATAACAGAGCGTCCCGTAAATGGAACAACTGGTCGTAACGATGAGAGTTGATCGTGTACATAGCCTCCATGACCCCATATTGAATTTAGGGTGCCAAAAGTCACGGGACCACATCCCATCATTTTTAGAACGGAATACGAAACCATTATCATTAGAAAGGTTCAACGCTTCTCGTATCCTAAGAACAAGAATTGTGTCTTTAGTGAGAAGATTAAAAAGTGCTATATATAACATATGTTTCTTATACCTGAAGAACAATAATTGTGTCTATGGTAAAAAAAAAAAATTAAGAGATGGTATAGATAGAATATTTTTGTAACCAAGATAGTGAGATATATATATCTTATAGACTTCAGAGTCATAAAAACTCAATTTGTACAGAAAAATAAATGACTTTAAATATTCTATTCCCCCTTCCTTGTATATTGTAAGCCCTCCCGGGCAGGGTCCTCTGTCCCTCTGTACCAGTTGTTAGTCATCTATTGTCACCTTGTACTTGTTTGACTTATGTACATTCGGGGGGAATGTACAACCCCATGGAATCAATGGCGCTCTAAAATATATAATAATAATAACTAGAATTCATTGGCCCCCATAGCAAAATGGGATAAGCCCCCAAAACCTAATGGTAGGAAAGGGAATCAGCAGCATAAGTAAGAATAATCAACAGTACAAACAATAGTGCCATATATTAGGGAACCCACACAGCAGTGCTAGAAAGCAGAACGCCCCCAACGTGTTATTTTCCCCAAAAGGTGCCAGGTTCTTGCAGTCGAGTGGCCCCCTCTACCTCTGGGCTCTATAGCAGCTACTATGGCTATAATAAGGCCCAAGATTCCAAAGTAATTTATGGTGTTGCTCGAATAGGTTCCTGTTTGGTTTGACAGCAGTACGGCTGAACCTGGTGAAAAAAATTAGGTGTGGGACATCCTAAACCTGAATTTTTTCTTAAATGCTAACCCTATACCAAATCGTAACTCTAACCTTATGTTATGAGAACTGATATCATGGAAACCACAAGACATTATGGGAAAGGAGCTGAGAAACTCAAGCACCCTCTATTGGAAGAAACTCAAGCACCCTCTATTGGATGTAACAAATCCTCAATTTGCTTTTGATTCACTTGGTCTTTGGAATGCAAAAGGGATATTTAGCCAAGCCAGCATCACCCATTGTAGACTGCAGTTTAGAGGTGTTTGCCCCTTGTCAATACAGAGCAGAGCTATGCTGGCTTGGCTGAGTGGGAGGCAATGAGTGGCTCAGAAAGGGAAGATCTCTCTTAAGGGAGAGCACCATATAGGCGTGTGGAGATTCGAAATAGCCTTTTGCACTCCACGAAGCATCTGCATATCACAAGGCATTATGGGAAAGGAGTTGAGAAACTCAAGCGCCCTCTATACGATGAAACAAATCTTCAAATTGCTTTTGACCCACTGGGTTTTGGAAGGCAAAAGGGATATTTAGCCAAGACAGCATCACCCATCTGTAGACAGCCATTTTGGGGGTTTTGCCCCTCATCAGTACAGAGCAGAGCGATGCTGGCTTGGCTGAGTGGGAGGCAATGAGTGGCTCAGAAAGGGAAGATCTCTCATTAGGGAGAGCGCCTATATAGGCGTGTGAAGATTCGAAATTGCCTTTTGCACACCATTAAGCATCTGGATATCACAAGACATTATGGGAAAGGACCTGAGAAGCTAAAGCACCCTCTATTGGATGTAACATATCCTCAATTTGCTTTTGACCCACTGGATCTTTGGCAAGCAAAAGGGATATTTATCCAAGCCAGCATCACCCATCTGTAGACAGCCGTTTTGGAGTGTTTGTCCCTCATCAGTACATAGCAGAGCAATTCTGGCTTGGCTGAGTGGTAGGCAATGAGTGGCTCAGAAAGGGAAGATCTCTCCTTAGGGAGAGAGCCATATTGGCTTGTGGAGATTCGAAATTGCCTTTTGCACTTCACGAAGCATCTGCATATTACAAGACATTATGGGAAAGGAGCTGAGAAGCTCAAGCGCCTCTATTGGATGTAACAAATCCTCAATTTGCTTTTGACACACTGGGTTTTTGGAAGGCAAAAGGGATATTTAGCCAAGCCAGCATCACCCATCTGTATACAGCCATTTCGGGGTTTTGCCCCTCGTCAGTCCAGAGCAGAGCGATGCTGGCTTGGCTTAGTGGGAGGCAATGAGTGGCTCAGAAAGGGAAGATCTCTCCTTAGGGAGAGCGATCTTCCCTTTGAGTCATGGAAACCAAAAATTCAGCCAGACTAGAAGTATGGTAGAACAGCCACAAAAAAAGACCCTGCCTTCAACGTTGGTTTGATTTTTCAGCGATTTTTGCCAACATTTGATTTGAGCTGACTCCAATCTAATCCCAACAATCACAGCGCCAGTTACTTAGATCAGCAAAAGACACATATCAACCTTTGACAGACCCTACTACTAGACTCCAAGTAGCAAAACCCCATGGGCGATTGTAGTCAATTTTGCTTCTTGTCAATTTTACAACCAATTACAATTTACAACCATTGACACTGACTACAATAAGGCACCTTTTTGTATTGTGTTATATCTTGGAGCCCTTGTGGTTCAGGTTAAATTCTTAGCTGACATTCTTACTGAAAAACTTTGAAGCGTCAATTGCTTGGCCTTTAATTAACCAAAATCTTGGCAATGCTCCTAAAATTCATAGGGTCCCATAGCGAAATAAAATGGGCCTCCAACACCTAGTGAAAGGAAACTGCAGCATAATAGTGCATCTCAAAAAATTAGAATATCACTGAAAAGATAACTGATATCAATAATTTAAGTCAAACAGAGAAACCCATATATTGTATAGACTCATTACAGTATGAATTACAAGGCTTAATGTAATACATCTGTGATCCCTATAACAAATAAAAAAGATCCTGGAGAACCCCTTTAATTTTCAATGATATTCTAAGTTTTTTAGATGCACTAGTAAGTAGAAACAACTACCGTGTTTCCCCAAAAATAAGAAACACCGAAAGTAAGACATAGCAGAGATTTTTTAAAATTCCCAAATATAAGGAACCCCCCGCAAATAAGACATAGCGGAAATCATTGCTGCAGCGCCCCATCCACCGGGCTGTCCCTAAGGGTGGTCAGAGAGAATGGGGAGGGGGGGGGCAGGTGTTCCCAAGCCCCGCTTACCCCGAGAAATGGCCCTGGGACATATTGTTGTAGCAGAGGAATGAAGGACCTGTGCAGAGAGGTCATGTGACTTTGATGTCACCATAGGTCCCGAAAATCCCAGGACAGTAGACATAAAGTACATGTAAGTAACAGAGGGAAGAGGGAGGAGAACAGAGCAATGATACTAACACACACACACACACACCTCAGAGGATGGCTGATGGGGCATGCTGGAATTTCTAGTTCTACAAGTCCCAGCATGTCACATTTGCCATCCTTTGAGACAAGTCACTGGATAATAGTGCCATTCAGAGTAGTGCTAGGTAGCAACAAGGTGCAATGTTCTTGCACTTGAGTGTCTCCCTCAATCTCTGGCCCTATATCAGCTGCTTTGGCTTTAACTACACCCATGGCTCCTTGAGTTGTGTCTTTGAAAAAAGAACAAGAGCCTTAGGAAGGTAGAAACACATGGAGTGGAACCGGTGTGGTCATGCTGTGACCGCGAACCTCTGCATCATACCAGCAACAGGGATTTTCAAAAAAGTCAACAACTACTTGTTCCCTACTAAAATGAACAATGTTCTTGTATCTGCGTGGCCCCCTCGACCTCTGGGCCCCAAAGGAATTGCTATGGCTGCTTTAGCTATAGTCACCCTAATAGTAGGAATACAAGGAACGGTCATGGCACAGCAATGGTGCTGTGAACTACTGTGGAATCCTGCTTTTCAATTAGCTTAATAATCGGTCGCATGGATTTGCAGGTGAACGCCCGCAAAACTGCCCGACCATCAGCAAGCAAGGAACACAGATGAGGACTGATTGTTAGTGGCCACATGGTTTAGCGGGTGTTCGCCTGCAAATCCATGCAGCCGATCATTAAGCTAATTGAGAATCCCTGTTGCAGGATTCCACAGTAGTTCACAGCACCATTGCTGTGCCATGACCGTTCCTTGTATCCCTACCATTAGGGTGACTATAGCTATAGCAGTCATAGCAACTCCTTTGGGGCCCAGAGGTCGAGGGGGCCACGCAGATACAAGAACATTGTTCCTTTCAGTAGGGAACAAGTAGTTGCAGACTTTTTTGCTATCTAGCGCTAACACTTGGGTTCCTGAATACATGGCGGTATTATTTATAACTTTAATTATTTCTACTATTCTAGTTTATTGTCATTAGGTGTCGGGGCCCCATCTCATTTTGCTATGGGCCGCTATGAATTCTAGTTAGATTCATACCTTAATGCTTTGGCTGGACTGAGTCTAATCCTACAGTGTAACATTACGGAAACAGAAAAGCTCTAGGACAATGCACCAAGTAAACTGAAATGCGGAGATAGAATGGTGTGCACAGAGCTCGATCCTCTACACCAAGGTTACCTGTTCTATGCACGCATTACTATCTGGGGATAGGGTATCAGTAGGGTTAACATCTGTCTCTTTTTTATCCATTTTATGTTGTCCCTTGAACTTTTATGGTCCTGCTACAGACAAACTTTGCTTGGCTCACAAATGGAGATTTATTTGAAGTGATGGCTGGCGGAAAACATGTTGCCAAGATCTGTTTCCAATATGGTTAATGAAAAGCAGGCATGTAAGGAGTTACAGCGGACGCTGCTTCAGTTGGGTGTGCCTACGCCAAGACGCACTGCTAATGATATGTGGGGAGCAGCTTATCCTGAGGGAGAGGAGATGAGAGAAAACATTCCCCATCTTACATAGACTGCACAGAACAGGTTCTAGTGCAAGGTTTGCAGATCCCCGCTGCTTATTACTGCGCCTTTATCACTAAGACGTGAAGTAGCCACAAAAAAGATAGGAAGACGTTTCTTATCTATATATAACACAGGGATAGGTGCAAATTTACACAAAATTCTGCTCAAAGGCCCATTTACACCATAGAGTCTGATGGCATAATGATAGGATAAGCCATCAAAGTCTGATAGGTCCCACCCCTGGGACACGCACCTATCTCACGAATGGTCCAAAAAGTGTCAGCTCAGAACAGAGAGCCAGTGGTGATCGTGCTTATACCTATAGCTATGCAGCAAGGCATTGTCTTCCCGCCTGCCCAGCTGAATTGTTGACTCATTTAGAATCTGTTAGAAGTCAGGACCCCTAAATCCTTGCATCCTAAAGTCCTGGCTAACACAGAACTGCTGATATGATATCAGAGAGAGGATTCCTCCTACCCGAGTGCATTACTTTACATTTGTAAACACGTAACTGTAGTTTCTATTGTTTTGACCATTTAATCAAACAAGTTTTATCCTTCTTCATATTATAGAGACCTCCAAGATTATCAACCTTATTACACACATTGGTAAACAGGCATACCTTGCCAACCAAGCCCTTTCCTATGTCACTTACCCATAGGCATACCTTACTTAGCAAAACTTCTCCTATGTCACTTACCTACAAGTATATCATACCTACCAAACCTCATCTTATGTCACTTACCTACAGGTGTACCTTCCTACCCAACCTCCTCTTATGTCACTTACCTACAGGTATAACTTACCTACCAAACCTCCTCTTATGTCACTTTCCTTCAGGTGTACCTTCCTACCAAACCTCCTCTTATGTCACTTACCTACAGGTGTACCTTACCTACCAAACCTAATATTATGTCACTTACCTACAGGTGTACCTTACCTACCAAACCTTATTTTCTGTCACTTACCTTCCAAACCTCCCCTTTATGCCAATACCTACAAGTGTACTGTACCTACCAAACCTCCTTTTATGTCACTTACCTACAGGTGTACCTTCCTACCAAACCTCCTCTTATGTCACTTACCTACAGGTGTACCTTACCTACCAAACCTCCTCTTATGTCACTTACCTACAGGTGTACCTTACCTACCAAACCTCCTCTTATGTCACTTACCTTCCAAACCTCCCCTTTATGCCAATACCTACAAGTGTACTGTACCTACCAAACCTCCTCTTATGTCACTTACCTACAGGTGTACCTTACCTACCAAACCTCCTCTTATGTCACTTACCTACAGGTGTACCTTACCTACCAAACCTCCTCTTATGTCACTTACCTACAGGTGTACCTTACCTACCAAACCTCCTCTTATGTCACTTACCTTCCAAACCTCCCCTTTATGCCAATACCTACAAGTGTACTGTACCTACCAAACCTCCTTTTATGTCACTTACCTACAGGTATAACTTACCTACCAAACCTCCCCTTTATGCCAATACCTATAAGTGTACTGTACCTTCCAAATCTCCTTTTATATCACTTACAGGTCTAACTTACCTACCGCACCTCCTTTTATGTCACTTACCTGCCAAACCTCCCCTTCATGTCAATACAACAAGTGTATCATACCTACCAAACCACCTTTTATGTCACTTACCTAGAAGAGTACCTTACCTACCAAACCTCCTTTTATGTCAGTTACTTACAGGTATAACTTCCCTACCAAACCACCTGCTATGTTACTTACCAGCATATTAAATAGAAAAGGACCCAGAACAGACCCTTATGGTCACTTGCAATTAATCTCTGTTGAGAATGCACCCTATTAACAACACTTTGCTACTTATCCACTTTGCTACAGATCCACGGAACTATCAAGGAATTAGGTCAAATTTTTAGTATCCTGTCTATCTTAATATAGAAATCTATCATTAGCATTGCTGAAATCTAAGGCGATATCCCTGCCACCACCTTAATCCTTTGTCACACAGTCAAAGAAAAAAATGAGGTGAGATTGACATGGTCTTCATCTTCAGTAAACCAGGCCATTTGGATCAAACAAGTTGTTGGATATTAGATGGTGAATTATTCTCTTTTTCAGGAGAGTTTGCATTACTTTTACTTCAACTGATGTCAGGCCATTTGGCCTTAAGTTACCACCTTTTTCTCTACTACCCTTTCCGTGAATGGAAACAATATTTGCCATTCTCTTTTTAAGAACTATGGGTTGGATGTCATAAGTGCTACATCTTGCACAAGTGCTGGATTAACAGCTCTAAGGGTTGGTTCACACATTGGACGCAAGTGTTGGACGTGTTTCCCATGTGGCTTCTTTGGAGAAATCTGAGACAACCTCAGACACGTTTTTCGTAACCGATTCAGACCCGGGTTAGCGCCATTGGCATAGGGCTAAGCTGTGTCTCTCCCACCTGAGCGGGATCCAATGAGGATCTACTCAAAATAAGAACATATCCTGTATATGTATATATATCCTGTATATGATTATATATCCTGTATATGTTTGTATATGCTGTATATGTATGTATATCCTGTACATGTGTGTTTATGCATGTATTTCCTGTATATGTATATATATTCTGTATATGTGTGTTTATAAGCTGTATATGTATGAGCATATGATGTATGTGTATATATCCTGTATATGTGTGTATATGCTGTACATGTATATATATCCTGTATATGTGTGTGTATAAGCTGTATATGTATGAGCATATGATGTGTATATGTGTGTGTATATGCTATATGTAGGTATATCTTGTATATGCTGTATATGTATATCCTGTACATGTGTGTTTATGCTGTATATGTATGTATATCCTGTATATGTGTGTATATGCTGTATATGTATGTATATCCTCTGTATGTGTATATATGCTGTATATATATATATAATCCTGTATATGTGTGTGTGTATGCTGTATATATATAATATAAAATATATAATATATGTATATATATATAAATATATTATATATTATATATCCTGTATATGTGTTTATGCTGTATATGTATGTATATCCTGTATATGTGTATATGCTGTATATGTATATATATCCTGTATATGTGTGTTTATGCTGTATATATATATATATATATCCTGTATATGTGTGTTTATGCTGTATATGTATATATATCCTGTATATGTGTGTGTTTATGCTGTATATGTGTGTATATATATATATATATATATATATATATACACATGTATATATATATATATATACTCTATATCTCCTGTATATGTGTGTATATTCTGTATATGTAGGTATATCCTGTATGTGTGTATATGCTGCATATGTATATATATCCTGTATATATATGTATATGCTGTATATGTATATATATCCTGTATATGTGTGTGCATATGCTGTATATGTATATATATCCTGTATATCTATGTACATGCTGTATATGTATGTATATCCTCTACATGTGTATATGCTGCATATGTATATATATTCTGTATATGTGTATATGCTGCATATGTATATATATTCTGTATATGTGTGTATATGTATATATATCCTGTATATGTGTGTTTATGCTGCATATGTATGAGTATAGGATGTGTATATGTGTGTATATGTATGAGCATATGATGTATATATGTGTGTGTATATGCTGTATATGTATATATATCCTGCATATCTGTGTGTATAAGCAGTATACACTCACCGGCCACTTTATTAGGTACACCATGCTAGTAACGGGTTGGACCCCCTTTTGCCTTCAGAACTGCCTCAATTCTTCGTGGCATAGATTCCACAAGGTGTTGCAATGATGCTCAATTGGTACCAAGGGGCCCAAAGAGTGCCAAGAAAATATTCCCCACACCATGACACCACCACCACCAGCCTGAACCGTTGATACAAGGCAGGATGGATCCATGCTTTCATGTTGTTGACGCCAAATTCTGACCCTACCTTCCGAATGTCGCAGCAGAAATCGAGACTCATCAGACCAGGCAACGTTTTTCCAATCTTCTACTGTCCAATTTCGATGAGCTTGGGCAAATTGGAGCCTCATTTTTCCTGTTCTTAGCTGAAAGGAGTGGCACCGGTGTGGTCTTCCTGCTGCTGTAGCCCATCTGCCTCAAAGTTCGCCGTACTGTGCGCTCAGAGATGCTCTTCTGCCTACCTTGGTGGTAACGGGTGGCTATTTGAGTCACTTGTTGCTTTCTATCAGCTCGAACCAGTCTGCCCATTCTCCTTTGACCTCTGGCATCAACAAGCATTTCCGCCCACAGGGACTGCCGCTCACTGGATGTTTTTTCTTTTTCGGACCATTCTCGTAAACCCTAGAGATGGTTGTGCGTGAAAATCCAGGAGATTCAGCAGTTTCTGAAATACTCCAGACCACCCTTCTGGCACCAACAACCATGCCACGTTCAAAGGCACTCAAATCACCTTTCTTCCCCATACTGATGCTCGGTTTGAACTGCAGGAGATTGTCTTGACCATGTCTACATGCTAAATGCACTGAGTTGCCGCCATGTGATTGGCTGATTAGAAATTAAGTGTTAACGAGCAGTTGGACAGGTGTACCTAATAAAGTGGCCGGTGAGTGTAGTATGAGCATATGATGTATATATGTGTGTATATGTATGAGCATATGATGTATATATATATATATATATATATATATATATATATATATATATATATATATATGTGTGTATAAGCAGTATATGTATGAGCATATGATGTATATGTGTGTGTATAAGCTGTATATGTCTGTGTTTCTTCTGAGTATAAGCCTGTCCCTACCTGTACATATGTGGTAGTGACTGTACATCTGTTACTTGCTTCCATAGTGCAGGATCCCTGTATTCTCAGCTCCTCTCCATGATGGGGGCACCTGACGGTGTTGGGCCTGCGTTGGTGAGTAATCTGCTGGACACCAGGTACTTCACTGAGAAGTGTCCATTGACCCATTGACTTCCATAGACCATCAGGGATATTCCTCTTTGCTATCATTTTGAATTGATCCTATGGCTGGGAGGGCAGTGGGGGGCAACGTGCCACTTTTGTCACCATTCCAGGCCCTGGTGAAGGGGGTAATAAATTAGCAACGACTGGCCTGGTGTATTGGGGAGGGAAGCGCGTAAGTTTCCTTGCTGTTATTTGTTTATATGGCTGCAGCGGTTCCGTGTCTGTGGTTGCGAGTTGAATTGACGCCTCATCACTGCAGCAGCCTTTGGACCCCCCCCCCCCCCACACTTTAAAAATCCACTGTTTGCTCCTGAGCAAGACTGGGGATCAAAAGCGCCCGTGTAATTCACTTGTGATAGACAAGACACATTGCCAGACCTTGAACAATATTAGGTAGAAAGAAGCACGGCCTTGGGATAATCAGATAAACAGGACTATGATGACCTTGAACTTCTAAGAGGAAGCTGTGAAATACTCAATGGTATTATACCACGCTGAGCAGGCGTATACCTGAGCCAGCAACGATCAGGTGAGCTCACCAGACAAATGAATGGGCTTTATATGATATCAGTATATTAAGAGGTGTCTTTTATGGCTGTAAAAAATTTCCCAAGACATAATTCCAATTACAACTAAAGATGGAGGTGACTTGAAGGTCATACGGAAGTTTTAAATGAGTAAAAAGATGACTTTCTATTCATCCCCAGCTCCATGTGTAGAGGCTACAGCAGGAACACAGTTCAGTGAGGAAGTTGCCACTTATAACAGAGCAAATACATTTTGGCCAATGTTTTAATTATGTTAAGATACATATAGAGAAATGCAAGGTTACAAGTGGAAAAGGTCTTCTATCCTCACTACTCAATAAGTGATGATATAATATATGTTCACTTGAAGGTTTTATAAAAAGGATATTTGCTTTCCGACCTCGCTTTCTACATTCTTATTTACCATGTATATTCGAGTATAAGCCGCGTTTTTCAGCCCAAAAAATGTGCTGAAGAAGCCTTCTTCGGCTTATACTTGAGTCAACCATCGGCGTCTGGGCACTGCCATGGCCCGAGAGCTGGCGGCGATCTCTTCAGCTGTATGCGCCTCCTCTGGGAGCGCATACAGCTGAAGATTCTATTGCGGAGCAGAGAGAGAGAGCGCTCCCTGTTTCACAATAGGACTCCGGAGGTCCGCAAGCAGACTTGTGGACTTCCGGAGTATCCGGCACAGACAGCGTGCTATGCCATCACGCCCCCTGTGCCGGAAAGAAGACTGAGTGCCTCGGAGCAATGGCGGAGAAAGGCGAGTTCTTGTATTTTTTATTTTTTGGGGAAAACCCTGCCTAAACCTGCCTATGGGGGACATTAAACTGCCTATGAGGGACATTAAACTGCCTATAGCTGCCTATGAGGGACATATACCTACCTATGGGGAACATTAAAATGCCTACAGCTGCCTATGGGGGACATATACCTGCCTATACCTTCCTATGGGGGACATATACCTGCCTATGGGGACATATACCTGCCTATACCTGCCTTTGGGAGACATTTAACTGCCTATACCTGCCTATGGGGAACATTAAACTGCTACACCTGCCTATGGGGGACATATACCTAACCTATGTGGGACACTAAACTGCCTATTCCTGCCTATGGGGACATTAAACTGCTTATATCTGCCTATGTAATTTTATTGGCATCCATTTTTAATTTTGAAGTTTACCAGTAGCCACTGCATTCTCCACCCTAGGCTTATACAGTTTTTTGTGTCAAAATAAGGTGTTTTGGCTTATATTCGGGTCGGCTTATACTCGAGTATATAGGAGTGTTTATCAATAAACATTATCTTAGAATTAAAGCTCAAAAGACCCGAGCCACTTTGCAAATGCATTTCTCTACAAGAATCTTAAGTGACAATTTGGATTACAATCCATTGTTCCATTCGCAGGAAACCATGAACAAGCATGTTGACAGACACCCCTAATAGCTAAAGCAGTATTCCCACCTATACTCAATGTCCGATTACTGGAACCCCCCATGGTTGGAGCCCTGAGTCTCCATGTTTCTTCTCACTACTTGATTGCAATCAGGGGCGTACCTATAGGTGGTGTGGAGGAAGAAGTTGCTACTGGGCCCTGTAGCCTGAGGGGGCCCAAAAGCCTTCCCACCACATAGGAAGACACCAGTATTATAAATAGACATGGTAGCTTGGGGGAACACTATTACTTTTTGCATTGGGGCCCAAGAGCTTCAAGTTCCGCCTCTGATTGCAATATACTTAAAGGGGGTCTTCCCACCAGAGTTTGATGGCATATCACTAGAATATGCCAATAAAGTCTGCAAGATGCAAGCAGGACTGGGACAAGGTGTTCTAGTGCCCTAGGCAAATAAGACATATAGCACCCACCCAATGGAAAATTCAGCTAACTCCATATCTCCCTGTGCTGGCTTTTCTGCCTGGGATGAAGAGGTGCTCTAGGGGGTCTCCTAACCATCCTCCTTGGTGTGAGGTCCAATCTCTGGAACACTGCACCTATCTCATGAACATGCCAGAAAGTTTCAGCTCATTCTGTTCAATGCAAGTTCTGAGCAGAGCCGAAAACACTGCTCACCTGTGATTAGACCTCCCATAGAAAAGAATGGAGACAGAACTTTTGAGGGCCGGTTCACAAGATAGGTGTAAGTCCCAGAGGACCTGTACCTAGTAGGCTTTGATGGCATATCCTCTCAATATGCCATCAAATTCTATGGTGGGAACACCCCATTAACTATGATGGCAGTGCACATTCTCCTGCAGATACATTAATGTCTATTATGGGAATATCCCTTAAAGAGAACCTGTCACATAGGTTATGCCTCCCTTGCTGAGAGCAGCACAAGCTAGTGTCAGACCTGCTGTTTCCAGCACTGTGTCCCTTATTCTGTAAGATGCTGGAGTTTTCGTGTATTTAATGCTCAAATCTGCAGTTTTCAGCCAGAAGAGTCATTCGAAGAGTCCTTCAGAGAGTCAGTTTTTTTCAAACCCCGCCCATCTGCGGCTAGCCCCGCCCACCTCAACAGACAAACCTATTACTTTGAATAGGTAGAAACATGTGAACAGCTGTCAGTGGGTGGGGCTAGTCTTTGGTGGGCAGGACTTGCACCTGCTCATGAATAAGATTTGAGGGGTAAATGCTCTAAAACTGTTGCATCCTACAGAATAAGGGACACAGCGCTGGAAACAGCAGGTCTGACACTAGCTTGTGCTGTCCTCAGCAAGGGGGCATAATCTATGTGACAGGTTCTCTTTAAACCTGAGCTTCTATAGTCCACTGGAACAAGGCTGAACTAGATGGACGACTTGTCTTTTTTTAGCCTTACAAACTATGAAACTATGAAACTATGAATTATTTTTTCCCATATCAAATTGCTATGTTGAACTTAGATTAGCATGAAGCTTCCCACGATTCAGAGCAACAGCTTTATGGAGACATTATGGGAGACATGTATGAATTTTGTTGCCCAGATTGTGCCCATTAGTAGTGTAAAATGCACCTGAATCTATGAACCTGTTCTACTGCGGGTCACAGATTTAGCGCGTTCTAGCTCCAAAACATCAACTCAGGCTCAGGTAAACCCCTTTTAAAGTGCTCTACCTGTTCCAGCAGTAATGCGCCCGGTTTTGCCGTCCTATAGTCATAAATGTGTAGCTTCGTACGGTTGTAGTGCGATGCCTCCAGAACGCACCTGATCTCAGGCGCATTACAGAGTGCCACGGGCACCTCATAATGCTCCTAATTTTGAAGTGCACCTGCTCATACATCTAAAGAACAGGGCTGCGCCAGGGCTGCAAGGACACCAGAATACTGGCGGCAGCCCCGTACATACATGTCACCCTATGTCGACAAGTAATGCTGGGAGATGTCAGCTCTGAAGTCTGCAGAAATTAATACAACTCAGGGCTATAACATGCACTGTAAGTTAGGATCAGTGCAACATGAGCAATTCTAGATACTTAGAAAATGCTTTGTGGAATCCAAGGGTTTTGTGTCCTGATTGGAAAGCTGGAAATTCCTCTAAAGGGCCGTTCACATGGCTTACTGCAGAGACGGACTTCAGCCGTATTACGCGCCGTACTGCGCTGCTATACGGCTGGAGTCCGTCCCAGTCATTACGGTAATCCACAGTTCTCATAGAGAACTATGGATTCCGTCTCCTATCACCGCTCGGCGAATCCGCCGCGGGGGGAGAAAGTGACATGTTCATTATCCCAGCGGAATACGCGCCGAGGATAATGAAAGTCTATGGGGCCGGCGGGCAGCGCCCCCACCCCGCCCCTTACTCAAGCCATAATTGTGGGCGAAATCCATCCCAGTAAGTACGGTAATCCACAGTTCTCATAGAGAACTATGGATTCCGTCTCTCCTCCCCGCTCAGCGAATCCGCCGCGGGGGGAGAAAGTGACATGCACATTATTTATGGCGTGTACGCTCTGTGAATAATGAATGTCTATGGGGCAGGCGAGCTGCCGGACCCCTGCCCCGCCCCCTTACTCAAGCCGTAATTGTGGGCGAAATCCGTCCCGCAATTACGGCTTGAATAAGCCGTGTGAACCGGGCCTAATGGAAGCTGATTTGTCTATACTGTGCCAAATGTCATCATAATTGTAAATGGAGATTGGAGGAGGCATTCAAACTCCGGCAGCAGATATCTACTATACTTTTCTCCTTCTACATGTCCAGAACACAGCTTCTTGATGTACTAA